>JASDQU011177326.1:0-15056 GCA_032191745.1 Picea mariana
AAGGTCGCAGATCTAACGGTAGAGATTATGTTAGGGTTTTTTTTCCCTAGAAGGCAACCCTCTTTTATGAGGGAAATGTATTGTGGCTATGTATGATGGTGAATATTGTATTCTGAGAGAGGAGACTGTGAGAGAAAGAAGAGAAAGTTACAACGAGTTTTGCTGTAGGTTGTATCCCTTCATTTGCTGGATAATAAAAAGGAAGGACCTGGCAATTTCCCTGGTGGATGTAGCCCACACTGGGTGAACCACGTAAATCTATCTCTCTCTTGTATTGTGTGTCTTCTTTGTTTTGTTTTTGCATTTGTTTTATTTTATTGCTCCGCGGTCCTATTTTTCTAACACTATCATGCAAGACTCGGCTTACACAATCAACACCAACTGAGATGAGGCAACAATCCTCAACAGATATCAATCTGCAACAAGCACGTGAACTGTCGGTAGTGCAATACACGTATGTATGCGCCCTACCAGTAGTGTTAGCATCAGAAGTCAGTCCTGGATTGTAGCAGGAGCATAGCCTGACGCCCATCAGTTTTATGTCACGATTTAATTAAAAGGATGTGGTCGATTGGAAAGAGACCTAGGAAATCATCTTTGACTCAGGATGGCTGGGTCTGGTATGTAGAAAACAAGGGAGGTCTTGATCCAACTTCTGTCAGTAAGTTGATTAAAGGGTGGTAGATGGAAGACTTGCAAGAAGGGTGAGCAAGACTGCCTCAGACAACAGGCCTTTCAGCAGTTTGTAGAGGAAAAACTCTGAATACAAGATCCTCTTGGTTCAGGGTTTCAAGAAATTGAAAGAGGGACTCGACTGGATTCTCCAATTCCAAGTCGTTCAACGCTAAGAAAATCACAAGGACTGATTAGAAACAATGGAACTGTCACAGTGATCCAACCTACATTATCCTATAATATCATAACTCGACTAGATCCTCCAATTCCAAGCTATTCTAATGCAGTGTAAACAAAGAGATGGAAAGAGGCCGACATCCATAAAGAAATAAGTCTCAAATACCAATACATAACCAGAGCGACCAATGCTTCATCAAAACTTTACAACCGAGAGCCTTGCTCAACCATCCTTTTTTACGAAAATGGAAAAATTGCCTACATATACTCAAAAAGAAACCAACAGCGAAACCAAGACACTACATTAACAACATTGCGTTTGCATGCCCACTGACAATCTGCACATGTAGACTCTGGCAGATCGTGCACCTATGGCAGACGCAATCGAACTCCTGACCCTCCTGTGGGTGAACCGACGTGCTTTTAATTCATCGTCGGACTTTCCCTTTATGGTGAAGACGATTTCTAACCACCTCCAACAACTGCAATAACTTCCCTCTTGGGATCAGGAACAGTTCTGGGATGAGAGGTGGAATATGTGGCATACTCGACGAGGATGTTGTAGGTGCCAGTATGGTGAAGGTGAGGCGGGGGAAAAGGGGTGCTTTCGTGGAAGTGATACAGGGACAGGAGACAACGAATGGAGGGAGGCGTTGAGGTAGAGGTGACTGGGCGAAAGGGACACATGGCAGGTGGTGAGGACTTAGGACCAGGATATTCGTGCCACATATAGATAGGGGGCCCACTAGAATGAAATTCCATTCCGGAGCCCCCCCTCCATTAAAGTCAGAACCGATGAGGGGGGTCCGGAATCCAATACAGACCGTAGATCTAAACACTGAGACTTGGGCTGTCCAGATGCACGCATACATTATCTATGATTCCAGACCCCCCCCCTCTCGTTAAATCCAGAATGACGAAGGGGGTGCGGAATGGAACCTCATCCATGAATTTGAGTGCATGGATTATGACCGTCCAGATCTGCGCCCTCTTTAAATTAAATTTGCTCGAGCCTTGCTGATGGATGAACGACTGAGATGACCTCGGCGATTTCAACATGAAAATCCCGAAGGGCCCCACTCATAGCTCAAATATTGCACCTTGTGTCCTTCATATGGATGACCTAGATTCTTTCGGGATTTCTGGCACCAGGGGTTCGTGATGCAACGTTTCTCAAAATCTCGATTAACCAAACTGCAAAAGCACGGATGTACGTCGCGTGTTCTCCAGATGAATGACCTAGATGGCTTTGATGTCAGAAGAGGGCTGCCTCCATTACTAGGCTCGCTTGACGTGACTGGGTGCTAGGACCATAGGCTCGGCTTCAAAGGCGCTTATCGGCGTTTCAAGGTTCAGGGTTTCGAGATGTAGAACGACGTGAAACCCTCACCCTTCGAACTCCCGAATGCCAAAAAGATGATGTGACTAGATATCGCACCACGCGTCCCTTGGATGGACGACTGATATCCTTTCTTGCATGTAATATAGACGCTACCCATCGCGCTAATACCGGTGCAACTCCGCTAACCGTGATTTCCCACCAACCATCGATCTGCTTTTATAGATGAATCCGAGCCGTTGACAACGTAATTTCGCCCGCTCACTTGATTTTTAGCCTGAAAGGGGGCTTTACGTGCTACGCTTGGGCATTCTTCGTGCAACCTTCAGACCTGGATTTTCTCAGGCCCAAGACAAGAAATTTCACTAACAAGTAGTATAGCCCGCATGTATATGCACCCAAGTAGTACTACATCTTGCGTATACCTTCTGAGCTATTAGGGTTTATCCTTCAAGATCAACTCAGATCCTCTGCAACCAATTTATCATTCTCTTCTATTTCTCACTATCCAAACTGACCACCAGCCAGTCACAACACATCCAATCTCTCCAATAGATTACTCATGCTACACAACCAATCAATATGAATTCTACTGAATCATGCATAAGAAATCAACATACTATAGCCATCATATTAGTACTGAATCATAAGAGTGTTTCTCACTCCATCAACCAACATAAACCACATCATAGAAACCATACCAAGAATGCTCTAGGAATTCACAAAACAACAAGCAATACTATCCATCAAGACAATAATGTAATCATACTAGTGTCTCAGTGATATATCTGAGCCCATAGAATGCAGATATGGAACATGCTTCAGAATTCAACAACTTGTCATCAGCTCAACCAAAAATCTCCATGATTTATCCACTGTACACTCCCTGTACACTGACAACCCATGTACTGTACACACCCTGTACATTGACAGTTTGCGTATACACACCCCATACACAGACATCCCGCGTACGCACCAAAAAATAGGGTTTTTTTGTAATTTTGAGAATTTCTTCGTCATGATCTCAGACTTGCCGAAAATTCAATGTGTCCATGAGATCCTCCTCATGATCTCTTTCTCAGAATAGATCTTCAATCATGCTCAAGAGATACACACCAAAATTCTCTTACAAGAATCTCTCATAAGAAGCTCTCCATCAATACTCCAAAATATATTCTCACAAGAAGCTCTCCATTGATCCACAAAAAGGATGTATTACAAGAGACCATTGGTATCTTATTTATACTTTTATCCTCTAGGTTACTTAACCCATTTTTAGGTCACTTAACCCATTTCTAGGTCACTTAACCTATTTTCCTTATTTTAGGGTTAACCACTTTCCATAAATAGAAAGTTCTCCAATACTTTATCATTTAAATATTCTTTCTTGATTTTGTCACTTCTCTTTATTATTTAAATAATCCACCTTGACTTTGCCACTTTACTTTATCATTTAAATAATGATTATTTCTTTTAGGTCACTTTGACTTCTTTGACCTTGGGGGCTTCAAGCCTTCATATGGGGGTCCTTCATCTTCGTAGGGCCATAACTCTCAAACCATGAAGAGTTATGTGACGTTCAACATACCACCAGAAATGGCATGACAAGCACTATCCGACTAGAATAGTTTCACCAAAAAATACACTGATATTCATCTCAATATGCCATATACAAGCATGGGCCCTCCAACCATTCTTCTAGGATAACTCAATCCACAAAGTGTCTTCCCATGAGGGATTTCACCATAAGGGGACCACTTTGGAGTTCATCCATTTATGCACCTTATCAACCATGATAAGACTATAATGATTCATCTTTACATCAATCCATCACTGCATCATATACATTAACTATGCATCATGTATCAATGACAACTCATTGATCCATCTTCATCTATGCATTCTCATAAAGGACAATATATATCACATTACATCAATCATTAATCAATCACTTGATATCAATTAATCAAACAATCACTTGACATCAATCAATCAAACCATTGGCATCAATGAAAATATGATCCAACAACCCCCTCATACAAGCAAGTAGTTGTGGACAGAGGGAAAGGCCCATAAGGCGTTGGTTTCAAAGAACCACTGACAAGTACCTTAGGATCAGGATTGGAAAATAACTAGGAAACAAGGAATCGCATGGGGGAGGAATCCAGAGAAGGCCAAAAGGATGCGTAGGAACTAGCGAACCCCAGTGGAAAAATGGGCACAACCCATGTAAACCTAAAACAACAATGATACCTAGGGTTATACTGGAAGACCCAAAAATGCAACTATATTAGGACCAGATGAAGATGCATGCAGTAATTTGAAAATTCATGGGGTTGTGGCCCACATAAAGAACGTTGCGCAATTGGATAAAACATCAATGGAAGCCAAGTGGAGAAGTGGAACTCCACCTGGGCTCGAAAGGATTTTTCACAACATTCTTCATGATCCTAGAGGACATAGATAAAGTCTTTGATGGGGGTCCATACTTCCATGACTCAACAGGGTTGTACATATGGTCATGGAAGGAAAACTTCTCCCCAGAGAAAGAAACCTTTAAAAATGTCCTAGTCTGACTGTGGTTTTACTCCCTACCGTTAGACTACTGGTTTTCATCCACCTTTGAAGCAATCAGGAACAAGATGGGAAAATATGTTAAGACATCGAAAGAAACCCTAAAAGGGAGATATACATCATATGCAAGGATCTGCATAAATATGGATGTATCAGGGGCACTCCTAGAATCCATAAGATTGTAATTCAGGGATGAGGAATGGATACAAAGAATCGACTACGAGAAGATCCCATTCAGATGCAGAATATGCCATGAACATGGACACCTAATCAGAGACTGCCCGCTCAATAAAAAACAAGAAACAAAAAACACCAAAACACAACAGGACGAGGACGGGTTTGTAAGACCGAACCATAAAAATAGAGCAAACAAGAAACCAAGCAAAACCCAAACAAGAAGAAACCCAGAATCGAGGACTAGACCAGAAGGACGGGACAAGGCTAACCAAGGGGAAGAAGGAGGAAAGGAAAATACAAAAGCTAGAGAAACCATGGATCAAGCAACTTATGAGAACACATATTTCTCAAGAAATAAGAAGGAACAGGGAGGAAGCACAATTCTTATGGAAAGAGGAAATGAAGACGCCAACGCCCTAATGAAGGAGGTAGATAGAGACTCAGAGATGACACCAAGTGAGGTAGGCATGGAAGATCCAGACCTCAGAGACATTGTAGAAAGGCAAGGAATAGACCTCCAGAACATCTTGGAGCAATGGAAAAAGCAAGGAGTAGACAATGTCCCAGCGGAACAACTAGATTGTATCCAATACCTTTTCCTTCTAAGAGAGGAAGAAAAATCCAGAGGAATCAAGTGCACGTATGATGAGATAGGACACCTGGGAATCAAAGCAAGTGAGGGACAATCACAATAGTCTCCCAAGAAGATGAGGCAGAAGAAAGGTAGGAAATCAAACAACGTAGCCCTATAAGAACTAGGATCCCTGCTAATCAATTCAGGTAAGATCAAAAATATCTTTCCCAACTCCCCCCCACACATTTAAATGAAGATTATAAAATGGAATATAAGAGGCCTGAACAACCCATGAAAGCAAATAATCCTTAAAAATAAACCGAGGAAGGAACAAACTGACCTCTATTTTATTCAAGAGACAAAATTCACTATAGACAAAGTGGAAACAATTAGTAAAAAACAATGGAGTAAGTACAATATGTTGGCCATTGAAGGCCAACAAATGGCAGGCGATATACTCACCTTATGGAACCCACATTTGTTGAACCTACTTGCGGCCGAAGCAACAATCCACACACTTTCGGTTAACATGAAAATTATAGGTAACACTGAGGTGATACTATGCACAAATGTGTATGGCCCCCAGAGGTTGGAGGAAAAAAGGAGAATTCTCCTAGAACTAGAATATCTAAAGGCCCAATCCCACAACCTCCACTAGATCTTGGCAGGGGATTTCAACATCATCACGACACTTGCGAAGAAAAAATGGGAACCAGAAGATTGGATAGATATGCGGAGGAATTTTTAGCTTTCATTGAAACAATGGAGATGGTGGACATTCGAACCAAAAATGGCCAGTTCACCTAGACTAACAAACGAATTAACCACTACCAAGTAGCTACAAGGCTAGATAGATTCCTAGTGTCAGAGTCTGTTATTCAATAGGGACTAACTTTAGATTGCAACATCCTTCCATGGGGGGGCTTAGACCATTGGCCAGTCAAATTGGAAGCAAACTTCCTAACCACTCCGAAGAACAAACCTTTTAGATTTGAGAAGTTTTGGATTGAACATCCCACCTTCAAGGAGAACATCAAGCAATGGTGGTGGGAGGAATTACCAGATCAAGGGACAAGGATGTACAAACTTTAGAAGAGACTCAATTACATCAAACACAAACTCAAGGAGTGGAACAAGGAAACCTTTGGAAACATAAACCAAGAAAAGAAAAATCTCGAGGACAGAATGATGATACTCCAGGAACTTTGCATAGATGAGGGTTACACTAAGGATCAAAAAAGAGAAGAGATCCAAATGACCCAGGAATGGGAAGCCAGATGCTAGTAGGAATAAACTTTGTGGCGCCAAAAGTCCATAATTAGGTGGCTAAAGGAAGGGGAGCGGAATACCAAGTTTTTTCATAGAACAACCATTGCAAGAAGAACCCACAACAAAATCCTGAAAATTAGGGATTGGGATGGGATCGAAAGAGAATCCCACAAGGAAATTTAAAATACATTGGTCAATCACTTCAAGGGGATCTCCCAAGAACCCAATCAAGACAGAATAGAGGCCATACAAAGGATAACTCAACACATCCCCAGGGTGGTCACCGAGGAAGAAAATATCAATCTAAAGAAACCCATAACAAAGGAGGAAATCGACCAAGTGGTCCAGGAGATGCCCAATGAAAAGTCCCTAGATCCAGACGGTTTCACAGTGGAATTTTTCAAAGCCTACTGGGAAGTGGTAAAATAATATGTTTATGGGGTGGTGTAAGACTGTAGATGCTCGCCCTCCATCTTGAAAGCGTTAAATGCCACAATGATCATGCTAATCCAAAAATAAAATGAAGCAAGGACCATAGATCGCTACAGTCCTATAGCTTTATGAAATTTAGTGTACAAGATAATCTCCAAAGTCATAGCCAATTGATTGAAACCTCTCCTACCCACACTGATTTCACAGGAATAGGCTGGGTTTGTAGAAGGAAGACAAATAATGGACAACATCATCCATGCCCATGAGCTTATACACACACTGAAAATCCAAAGAAGAGGGAGAACGATACTCCAACTTGACTTGGTGAAGGCTTACGACAAAATTAGTTGGCACTATATGGCCAAGATGCTAGAAGCCTTTGGGTTTGAACAACACTAGATCAATTGGATTTTCAATCTAGTGTCAATGACAAGATACTCTCTGCTAATCAATGGAGCCCCAACAAAACCCTTTTGGCCTTCAAGAGGCATTAGAAAAGGAGACCCGCTATCCCCCTTCCTATTCATTCTGATGATGAAAGGGATCAACAGAAGTAAAAAAATTGCAACTGCAATAGGAGAACTAAAAGGCATCAAACCCTTCGAAAACTACCCAACTTCCACACACCAATAGTTCATTGATGACACCCTACTCCATGGCACACCCATGGTCAAAGAAGAAAAAATCTACAAAATAATCTTAGAAGACTTTGGGGAAGCCTCTGGGGCAGAGATCAACCACTCCAAATCCATGATCTACTTTTTTAACACTAGTCTTGCAATTCAAAGAAACCTGGCCAACATTCTGGGGGTTGAACGCAAAACACTCCCAATGAAATACTTGGAATCCCCTTGATAGACAAAGCATGCAAAATGGAAACATGGGAAGCAGTGATCAACAAACTACAGGAGAGGGTAAACAATTGGACTTACAAAACTCTCAACTTGGCAGGGAGGCTTATCCTCACCAAAGCGGTTCTACAAGCAATTTTGGCATATATGATGTTAGTGTTTCCATCTCCCAAAGGAATACTACAAAATATAAGAGACATTCAAAGAGATTTCCTATGGTGAGGTGCAGAAAACAAAAAGAAATGGTCTCTGGTAGCCTGGGAGAATGTATGCAGACCAAAGGGCAAAGGAGGCCTGGGGTTATCAGACCCACATGTAACCAATGAATCCTACAGGGTAAGACTCTGGTGGAGATGGATCAAGGACAACTCAGTACCATGGACAATCCTATGGAAGGCCAAGTATGCACAGAACATCAATGATCAAGATCAAATCCGATTCATGGGAACAAGGGAGGAATCAAATATCTGGAATCTAGCCTGGCACAACAAGAACTCAATCCATAAAAACAACTTTTAGGAAGTTAGGAATGGTCAGAAAATAATATTCTGGGATGATGCATGGCAACAAGAACCCAGAATGGAAAATCTAGATAGGGAGGAGCTACAACAGGAAATGACAGTACAAGGTAAAACAAAAATCCATCACTACTGGAAGAAAAGAATTGACAATGACATATGGAGGACCTAGAATAAACTCAACCCACAAAATAGAGACCGTATCGCAACCCTAATGAAAGAGGTGGAAGAGGAACTGGGAAAAAGGAAAATTGCAGTCTCAGAGGATGGGGAACAATTAAGGTGGGGCGAGGAAAATGGTGGGGAATTAAACTTAAAAGAAGCATGACATTACATTATAGACTAGGAACAAGAGGACCTGATGTAATAGTGGGGAAATATTTGGCGCAACCCCTAATGGCCAAAAATCAAAATATTCGAATGGTTAGTTCTCCACAACATAATTCTAACTTGAGAAAATCTTAGGAAAAGGGGTTATATAGGTCCATCTCACTGCCACCTCTGTCAAGCTAAGGAGGAAACAACCAATAAACTCCTCGATGAGTGCATCTACACAACAAAGCTATGGGACTGGGTGGCCAAAATCTATTGCCAATCCAATAGGATCCAGAGAAACATCAGTGCAACCATCAACAATTGGAATGAGAGTTACAACGGAAATGAAATGATGAACCTCTGCTGGAAACTAATGTCGGGGATGATCATATGGGCAATATGGAAAGAAATGAACCGAAAAATATTCAAGAATGAAAGCCTACTAGAAGGAAATCTCAAGGATAAAATAATCTCACAAATACGAGAAACAATTCAAAACCACAACTGTAAGAAAGAAAAAATGAAACTCACGGACCAGGACACCCGCATCCTGTAATGTTTTCACCTAAAAGATGGGTGAAACAACTCAATGGTTGCATGGGTGCCACAACTGGACCCCCTTGTTGGGGTTCCTCAAATTAAATTTTGATGGGGTGGAAAAAGGGAACCCAGGAGAGGCAGGGATGGGAGGGGTGATTAGGGATAGTGGTGGTAACATCATCCGGATGTACGCTAGGAGTATGGGAAACTCAACCAACAACGCAACATAATTTGGATCCCTGGAGCTTGGCCTTGAAATCCTAAGATGCAAAAGGATGACAAACACTATCGTGTAAGGTGATTCCACCCTAGTCATCAACATGGTGAAGAGACTCTAGAATGGAACCAGAGTGGGAAAGGTCCATAGACACAAGCACCTGGCCCTCTCTCTACAGAAAATCCAGGAGCATCTAAGAAATATGAAAATAGTGGAGTTGCGTTGGGTCTGCGGGGTAGTGAATGGCCTGGCAGATAGACTAGCCAATGAGGGGGTAGAAAAGGATGATCCAAAAATAGACACTACCTAGATCAACATCCTGAATGGTTAACTCAGAATAAACTGCATCCACCTAGCGACAAAAGACTGTGAAGGCAGTTTAAGCAAGGAAGGTCACATCGAGAAGGGAAGCGCAAGGCACAACAACGAGCATGCATAACCCAGGCAAGATATGATTGTCGAACACTTGGTCACCAATCACCATGCAGGATCAGCACAAACAATAGGCGGGAGTACAACAACAAGACCCTTGTGACAAAAAGAGGAACAGTGAAATCATGAGGGAAAGTACAGACGACAAACCGCATGCAACGAATGAAGTAAGGCATGAGGGAGTGACATGGTACAGAACCAATTCCCCATGCCAAAGCATAGATACGAAGAGTAGCATAGTAGGATCTCAAATGAGTAGGTGTAGGGACCTGTACAGGGATAAAAAGTGAGTCATCATGATCATACGAGTTGCAACTAGAATAAAGGATGGGAATGATTACCACTATGGGAAATCCATGATTAGAAGGAAAATCTCATAGTAAGAGAAGCTCAATAAGAGGAACGATAGAAGAAACAACTGTAATTAGAAGGAACGTAACAATAGGGACTACCACATATACAAGGATAGGGAAAGGAAGAATCCCTGCGAAGCGAGGTACAAGATGAATAACCAACAAAGGAGCTGCGACATACCAAGCGGGATGGTGCGAATGAAGCGAATGCACAGGAAGAGGAACCCCCTTGGAAAGGAAGTCTCAAATAGTCCACACCGGGTGTCAAGAATGGAGCAGGCGAAAAAATATGTTTAGGGCACCTTCCAAACTTTTGTAGCCCCGAAATGAAAATACACCATCACTCGCTGGGAAAAGGAAATAAAAGAAAAACGCAAAGGAAAAACTTGGGATGCACTGCCACAGGAAGCAGATTGGGTAACTAATCCCGGGGCCATGTAGCCCAAGGAAACCCTCTACCATAAAACAATGGAGATGGCATGGTTAACAAAGATGATGATCGGTAAAGTAAGTTTGGAAACAGAAGACGCTAGATGGGAGGATAACAAGGAACTCAAGAAAATGTTGGAAGAAAGCTTGAGTTGAATTAGCAATTTTGAAACTATTACCAAACTGTTATTTGAGGTCGAGAAGGACCAGAAATCCAAGTTGGAGCGGTTGGTGGCTCATTTTTACCTCTACCTGCGCTATGTCCACCACATGGACATTACACCAGTCGATGGACATGGTGTGCCAAACCACATTAGGAAGACTTGCACGATCCCCCATAAGGAGGATAACAAGAGCTAGGCGGATGGTGGGGAGAAACAAATCATTGTCCTAGACTAGCGAATGGTTAGTCAAATGGTTAGTTCAACCACTACCCTCTCGGGCTTAGTAGGTTGACACAGCTTCTATTTTTTATGTCTTTTTTGTTTTACTTTTCAAACTGGTTATGGTGGGACTGGACTAGTTTCCCCTGGAGGCAGACCAGTCCCACCCCTCGTACATAAGAGTAAGCACAACTCAGAAACCCCTGGTCTGGCTTCCTACTAGGCAGACGAGGAGGCCCCCCATTTTTTGTATCATATTCCTTGTGTAGTAATACAACTTCTTACACTCATTTAAAAAAGAAGAAGACAATATTCCTGATCATATGATCATTATAGGAGAATTAGGAATGTCATGGTATAGACAATGATAAAAAAATTAATCTAAATACACAGGTAAAAACATTTAAGAGGATGTCAACTAAATGTTTCCCCTCTGTGAAAAATAATTATGCACCAAAAACTCTTCAAAGGAAAATAATCAACATATAAACTTCCCAACTTGTTCATGAAATTCTTTTCTATCTCAGTCAAGAAATTCATTTACTATTCAGCCAACAATTTTTTTATTATTAAAATGATAAGAGAAAAAAATAAAACTCATTAGAGACTAGAAATGGAGATTAGACTACACTAACCAACTACAAGAAAATGATCTCCAACTGTAGGTTATTAAAAATCAGTTATGGAGACTTTATTCATTGGATACATCTTGGAAGAGAGAAATATAAAACCTTACCCATAAGAATCGATAATGTTTTACAACTAAATTTATTTAAACT
Source organism: Picea mariana (assembly GCA_032191745.1). Classification (NCBI taxonomy): domain Eukaryota; kingdom Viridiplantae; phylum Streptophyta; class Pinopsida; order Pinales; family Pinaceae; genus Picea; species Picea mariana. Next base: position 12,035 of record JASDQU011177326.1, read on the forward strand.
CAAACAATGAAAACTACAGTAAACAACTATTGCAAATATAAGAAACTAGCCTAATCTATACTAATCCTATCCTACTCCTATCCTACACTGCACCGACTGAAAATAAACTATGTGAAATCATAATGCCAATGTAGCCATCCATGTAACTCCAAGCCTGCAAAAACATGTTCATTAGGAATTAATAACAAGAATTGAAGTAATAATAAATTGAAAATAGGAAAAATTAAAACATTAAAAAATCTATCCATCATACTAAAAATGTCATGGTTATTATTCATGGGAAATGTAGATGGGTAAGATCCCTCCAAGCATACTTCAAATCTATCATAAAATATGGAATGAGTATCATGGAATTAATGGAGGGAGTTCATGGGATAGTAGCACACATTCAGAGAATCATGTATAAAATCTATGTGAAATGTACTTTGAGGAAGGGTCTTAGTGTTGATGGTATCACTAATTCCAGAGAACAAAACAAAATAATGAGGGCTTCACATAACCATCGGTTGAAACCGAAGTGCCTCATTGTCTTGGCGGGTCTCTCTAGGCTTAATTTTCACATAATTAGCAGCTTGAGATGGGATAATGTGACTAAATGATGTGAGATGGGAGTTGCTAACTATTCTAGAAGATATATCCTTAATGTAAGGGTGGAAGTCACTATCATTATCTATTCCATTACATGTGTTGGTATCATAATCAAACAATTGGTTACTACCACAACAAGACTATTTATTATTCATGTTTGTAAGTAGATCAACAAAAGACTTATTTAGAAACAATTTTGTTACAACATTTCTTTCATCCCGTGTAAAAGGTTGATAAGGAAAAAATTAATGAGTTCATGGGAAGGGGTTGAATCTTCTACATATAGATTTATACCATTGAGTATGACATAAGAGTTTGACCTTGTAGAATTTATTTGAATAGGTTTATGGGTGACGGTCTGCAAGATCAAACCATCAAAAAGACCAGGATACCAAGAATAATAAGTAGAAGAATAACTAAATGAAATGCCTCTCTAGAAAGGAAATTATTTTCAATGGTAATCTCCTGGAATGGTATCACTTCTTCCTTAGGCACATTGATGATTGGTTTTGATTGTGAATATGTAGGCTTCATGGTAGAAATTGTTTCACAATCAAGACCTTCTCCCCCAATACTCTCCTCCTCTTCTGAGTAAGATGAAATATGTTGAGCTGAAAATGTTATGCATTAAGTGTTTATTTGTTCTCCTTGAGATAAATGATTGGTATTATAATTTTTCTCTTTTAAAAAATGTAAACATGACACATCCTCTAAAAGATACTCATGGTTAGGAGATAAGATCAAGTCAAAATAATTTTCAAAACAAGAAGGGTCAATCTATAATTCAATTATTACATGAAACTATTCTTGATCTTTCTCAGTTAAATTAGGATAGTATAGACCAATACAACAACTAAGATCAAAATAAATTAATTCGAAGTCCCTTATTCCTAAGGTAGCTATCATATTTCTAGGCATATGACAACTTTCTATATCTTTCTGCATAGTTTTCTCCTCCATTCCCCATGATGAAAAAGATAAAGTAGGAAAATGAAAACCTGACATAACCCTCAGAGTGACCCGAAGTGTCTCATTATCATCAAAAAACATTTCCTCTTTGTCAGTTATAGAAAACTCTAAACTCAAATTTACTACACAAGAGGTTTCTTTATGAACACTAGGTAGGAAGGGGGAAATGGAATAGTGGGAGGATAGAAATGCCTTGCTTGGAAAAACATGTTCTCTCATATCTATATCCCCAATAGAAAAAAATGATCCGAACATATGCTTTTCAATGAAATCATTAGTATCTTCAGAATTTGCATGTGAATCCAAATCAACATGTAAACTAGCTTCAAGGAATTATTCAGATTCTTCACTCACTATATGATCATGTTCATTAGAAGGAGAAATTGAATGTATAAGGGTGAGTGAAAGATAATGATAGTCTCTCATGACACGTTAGTGGCAATGCAAGCCTGGAAAAACAACAATCTGTTAACTTGGAGGGATTATTCAAGGTACTTTTACAATGAATTTGAGTATGGTGTAAGAAGATGAAACCTAGGAAATTGAATTATCTTTCTGAGTATACAATGTTTATTCATAGACATTGTGAATAACTAGCTAATTTGTTTTTTCTAACAATGGTATCTTATTTTTCCAACAAAATATAAGGTATATGTTTTTGTTCATGTAGGTGTTGAGTATCTTAATGATGAAATTTTGTTCCAAAAACTTGTATACTTAGAGAGAACCTGATTTTCTTGTGTTGTGTATTTTTTGGAAATTTTAGTATTAATTTATTATTATTTTTAAATTATCAAAGTCAACATATGTTTGAAATTACAATGTCTTTTGTTCGTACACGATAAGAGGGTATTAACATGATAAAAAGAATTTTATTTTATTTTTAGATCATAGGTATCAGTATCCTCTAGTGCTGCATATAACTCATTTGAGAAATGGTTAAGTTGAGAAAACGTTATAGTAGAAATAAGAGAGGCATGTATTCTAGGATTTTGATATAGGTGAAGACAAATATAGATTAAAAATAGTAAACAATATTTATTTAAAAAAATAGTTTATTTTAAATCTACATAGTTGACTCGATCTAATCTATAGTTTCGTCAAAAACAAATTTTTTTATCCTATAGAAAAATAACGTCAAAGACAAAGATATAGAGGGGTATTCACAAAAATGGAGTTCTTTATCAATTTGTAGACCGAACCAATAGGTTTTTCATCCCGAACCTAAATCTGATCCAACCAAGTCAACATACACCTTGTCAATCCCATCCAAAAACTTTGAATTCAAAAGAGCACGCACGTGCTCTAAAAGCATGCACGTGCTCTTAGAGCATGCATGTGCTCTAAGAGCACGCACATGCTCTAAGAGAACGCACGTTCTCTAAGAGCACACATGCATTCTATGAGTGCACACACGTTCTAGGAGCATGCACACATTCTAGGAGCGTGCATGCTCTCCAAGAAT
>JASDQU011177326.1:16249-26542 GCA_032191745.1 Picea mariana
CTCACTCTCTCTCTACCCCCTATATTTGTCTCCCTCTGCCTCCCTCTCACACACTCAAACACTCCTTGTCCATCCATCCTCTCTTTATTTCTCTTCCCCACCTCTCACACTTACAAATTATCTATCTACCCCCCTCCTACCTTTATCTCTCCCCCTCCCTCCCACTATCTCTTCTCTCTTTTTATCCTACATATACCAAATATTTCTCTCTCTCCTTGTTGTTAGTATCACTATCACTCCCCCCCTTATCTCTCTCTCGCTTTCCCCCTCCATGTATCCTCCTCCTTTCTCTTTCTCTCTATCTCTCTCCCCCTTCCTCTTCCCATTTTCCCTCCCTCCCACTATCTTTTCCCTCTTTCTATCCTAAATCTACCACGTCTTTCTCTCTCTTTGTTGTTAATATCACTCTCACTATCTCTCCCACCTCTCTCTCTCTACCCCCAACCTCTTGGCCTTCCTCTCCCACCCTGTCACACTCTTAAACAATCCATCTCTACCCCCTTCTTTATCAATCCTTGTATCTACCTCCCTCTATCTCCCCCACTCTCCCCACCTTGCTCTCTTTTAATCTATCTAACCCTCCTTCCTCTTACTATCTCACTCTCCACACCCCCTCTCTATCTCCCTGTTCCTCACTCTATTTTTCTCCCCCCTCCCCCCTCTCACACTCTCTTTCTTCCTATCTCTGCATCCCCCCTCCCTACATCGCAAGGAAAGAAATGGCCTTGACCTAGACATGTCAATACCTAGACCTAAAACTAGACATGTCAAGACCTAGACCTAAACCTAGACATGGCAAGACTTGGGGCATGACCTAGACCTATACAATTACCATGGCATAAACCTAGACTATGACCTAGACCAAAACATAGAGCTAGAGCTAGATTTAGATGAAAACCTAGATCTTGATGTAGGCCGTGACCTAAACCACAACATATAGCTAGATATATATTTAGATGATGAAATATAGCTTGACATAAACCATGACCTAGACCACGACATAGAGCTAGAGCTAGATTTAGACGATGACCTGGATCTTGACGTATACCATGACATAGACCCCTGTAGCTCCATCTAAGCCTATGCATAACTTATACTCAACCCTTAACCCCTTCTACACTCAAGCCTTGAGTGCACTATGCATATACATTTTGTACAACCCTTGCACCCACATCACCCACATCTTGGTGCTCTAACCATTTCTCTATCCTTGAAAACACTTTCAATCCTAACCCTTTAGGCCTTAGTTTTCCCCATACCCCTATACATATTTATTCATAAATATGTTTGGTCTATAATAAATTCTCTACCTGTTGCATTAAGAGAACGGTTGGCCCTTGAATAAGTTTTGAGGATCCTTGGTCATGTCTGACCTACTTTTGGGACTTCGACAGGCTATCGAAGGTGGAGCACAAGTCGAAGCAGAGATCGTGGGATATCGACCCTTTTTAGGGATTTTTGGGTTTTGGGCTTATGTAATAGGTATGGGGATGTCGGACCATGGGTTTACCAATGTTTAGGCCCAATTTTGTAATATATAAATAGATGTCTAGGCGATGTAAGAAGGGGACATCTATGTGATGCTAGGTGTTAAGTGCAAGTGGTAATTGTAATTGCTTTGTGCATATTGTGTAAGACTTGCAAATATAAGTTCAAGTGATCATAAGAGACTGTGGAAGGCTTTGTGATGTAACTCAGGGAAGGAGGATCTAGCAAAGTTCATAGATCTCCTATCTTCTGCGGAGTAAAATATGAAGGCTCTGTGCATGTAGAATATTGACAGAAGGAAATTAAGAGAAGAATAATTGATGGACGTAGCCCTAGGGAGGATGTGAACCATGCATATCTTGTGTTGTGGTTGCTTTGTGTGTTTTGTGTGTTCTCTTGTTTATGTGATTAAATTCTTAGTGCGCCGATGTATGTTAGATGAATCTGATATGATAGCTTAGTGCTAAATAATGTGAACAAATGCTAGATCTGACCTATGTCGATGTGCTTAGTGCTTCATTATATTGGATCTGTGTGAATACTGCATCATTCTGTTATTATGGTTTATCTACGATGTAATCTAAAGGAAAATATTGATGAACTGTAACTGCTAAGTGCTCTGTTAAAGTGTTACAATCACGGATCTGTGTCCCAGCTAAGGTTGCTGACATCGGAGTCCTGGAACCACCCCTACCTATACCTTGGGTGAGACTTCATCTACTTCGCAGGTGTTTCTGAAAGGGCTAATAGTTAGGGTTTTTTTGGTGCATTGTTGTAGCGTTGAACCCTGGGTCTGCTATTATAACCCTAAATTACACCATACATGCATACCTAGCATCAGACCATATTACTTGCTATATTTGCCAAGCCATCATTGAACAACTCTTTTGAAAAACCATTTTTTGAGGATGCACGTGACTTGCACCACTACTGCCCATGTACACACACTTTCTACACCATTATAGCCCATGTATACTCACAAAAAGTACAAAAAATAAAAAATTTCAAAGGGATATGGGTTTTTGGGCCGTTACCTAACCTTTTGACCACCCATAGGTGGTCACCCAACCGAATAGCTACCTTTTTAGCCTATAAAAGAAGGTGTTGGAGTCCCATTCAAAAAAGGAAGCACAAGAGCAAAGAAACTCTTCCCATCTCAATATCCCCCCTTTGCCCCAATATTTTGCAACCACATTGTGAGTTTGAGCCAGAATTCCCTTTTTCAGCCCTTTTTCCTCCATTACAAACCCTTTCCATTTCCCTAGAGAGAAATGAAGAGGAGAAGAATACATGGAAGCAGTTGGTGCATGGTGAAGAGGAGCCCAGGAATGAGTTCGAGCAGAAGTTGTCGGTCTCATATTGTAAGCGACTTTGTGAGATTAATATAAAGAAATACTTTTTCTGTCCCGCCAAATGATGTCTTCAATCGTCATGATTTATTTGTGTTTTTGTTATGATATCTAACCCACTAATCCATATATAGAATGCTTTCTTGTAGTTTCTTGTTTTTCTTTTGGTGAATGCAGGTTGGCCTTGGGAGGATATCTACAGTCTAGAAACAACTGAGTGTAAAGGGATCAACATCAGACACGAAGTTTAAGGTAGGCTTACTGGATCCTTATACTTTGTTTTTTATGTATGATTGTGGGGTGATGTTAGGATAGTTAAAATTAGGAGACTTTAGACAGTTAGCTCTGCTTACACTTTAGAACCCTAGTGTAGTCCGTAGGGGGTTTTTCCACTTACATCAAAATTGGAGACCATACTGGGGAGAACTCTAGGGTTTTTTAGGGGATATTCTTTTTGGGCATTTTAATTGGTTTAATTTCCCTTTTTGAGTTTCTATAAGTGTCTGAGTCTTTAATGGATTTTGGTCTTCCATACTAGTATTCCATGCCTTGACAGTTGGACTGTTGTTTTCTTTTTTTAAAAAGTTACAGAGGTGTACGCGGCCTGTAGTGGGTATGCATGCATACATACACGCCCTACCTTTAGACAACCCGCATACATATGCAGGTTGCTGAAGTGTTAGTAGCGTGCCTATGTTGAGAAAATCTTTTTTAAAAGATGAGGCAGTCATCCTCTTCCCTGTCAGAAGTCATACTTCTCAGGGGTTTTCTTGATCTAGTCTTGGTCTCTATTATAGAAGTATGTAACCTAGGTCTGATCTTAGTACAAATTTTGTTCATCAAAGGTTTCTTGTGTTTTCTTTATTAGGGTTTTTAGATGAGCTTGTGAGTCTATTATGATCTGCCTGTTTGGTATTGTCAGTGACTCCCTGTGATCCGCAGTGGGCCAAAATTCATTTCTTGGTCTTGTATTGTCTTCATTTTTCCCTTTTTTTCTTTAGAAGAAAAGAAAAGAATTCATTTTCAAATTTCTTGTTTTGAAGTATAAAATAATAAAAAAAAAGAGTTTTTTATTTCTTTGTTTGGTAAAAGTAGTTTGGGTTAGTTGCTTTATTTATCAAGGAAAAATATTTTTTTCTTAAGTTCTTTATTTGAATACTTAGGACATTAAGTAGCTCATAGTCGAGAAAAATCTTGTTTTAGATTTTTCATTTCAAATATCTGAGAAAAATAGTTACAAAACGTTTGGTGAAAGAGTTTTAATTTGGCAAATATTTATTTGTGAAGAAGAAGTAGTTTGTTTTTAGTTTCATCTTATGCTCTTCTCTTTCGTCTCTTAAAGAACATCACTGGTTTCACTTCCATTCCCTTTGACTTAAGAAAACCGCTAAAATTAAAGCTTAATTAAAATTTATTAGACTTTGTGTTTGTAGGGTCCATCAATTTAGTCTAGGCTAGAGCCTTGATTAAGGATTGGAGAGGAAACTCTTCAAGGCTACAAAAACAAGCATAGGAGTCTGTGCTAGGGAGTGCTTGAAAGTCTAGTAATCATGAAAGTTATTTCGGACCCCCCTCTAACACATGGGATAAACACGAGGTCGCGTGCGGAAAGGTAGCGGAGATAACTCCTCCAAAGCCGGACCAAGCATAGTGGGGAACTCATATAGAGGGCTTATCTTGGGATTCCGTTGATCACATTTGCCACATAGCTTCGTAGGTCTCGAATCTATTTGAGGTCCTCAATCGTCCTCTAGAACAATTACTTTCGATACCCTTGATAGGTTTCGGGCTTGATACCCTGCTCATTGTGGTCCACCCTACTGTCAACTGTACCTGCCTGGTGACTGTTCACGCGTTGGCAACCTAGTTTCCTTTATCTTAGTGACTTACACAGGTGACTGCGGGGGGATACCACGACACCTAGGGAAGAAATTGGGCTACGCTTTGCAGAGTATACCTGGAGGCTGCTTCCATATTCGAGTTGCACTTACACCGATATGTTTCTCTAATGTTGGCTGGTGTAACTGTTCTTCCAACTAGCTAGTGATCTGCTTGTCTTATCTCATAGGAGATTTTTCTAGTGTGTGTTGGTATTTAACGTTATTAGAAATCCCTAGTGTGTCATTTATCCTCTCACACCATGGAGGATCAGGAGCTTCGCCAGTCGTGAAGGCTTCTTGGCCTGTCGCCAGTTAATTTGGAGCCACCCTTGCCACCACTAAGGAAAAGACTAGACCAACAAGGGTCTTTTGAGGTGACCATGCCACATGAAACTCTGCCTGACCCACCTTCAAGAGGAGAACATTTGGTTTCAAAGGAACCAACCATTTCTGACCTTTGAGAGAAAGCTCTTGATTTGTATAACCCTCCGATCACCGATCTATCGGCACCCATCATCGTACAGGTTCACCCTTACAAGAATTAGGTAGTGTCACAAGAAGCGATGGAGATAAATGTTGCTACTTCTTTAGGGAATCCTCATACTCCCTCTATGGCTGTCACTTCAGGGGGATTTTTGCCTCTGAACCAACCGTCATTGGTCCAGACCACCATGGTATCGACCGCCTCTACCTTAGGAAATGGTCCGATTCCATCTATGGCGGCGATCAGTACTCCTTTCACCCAGAGTGCGACAGGACCTCCATTCTCATACGGGATGCATGGATTTGATATGAACTCTGTCCTTTCCTAATCCACTCTACAGACTTTAGGTCTGGGGGTAGGGAGCTCGAACACTCCTCTAGAAGGATCCATGGGAGGAATTTTAGCTCCCTATAATGCTTTCCCTTACTGAGGGGGTCATATACCTCCTTTGTCCCCTTCGCTCGGCGGTTCTCACCCGCACTCCGCCGGGCCAAACATAAACTATAGTTCTCTTGGAGCAGGTAGTCAAGGACTTCCTTATTATATCATCTTAATAGTTTTGACACCATTCTGTTTGTTTGGCACATTTGGTAACAACGCATTATCATCAGTTGTCGTCTTGGCTGGGGGCAACCCCGGTTATGGACAACAAAATCCTATGTAGGGTACTATTCCTACATAGAGGGAAAAATCAGGAATTCCTTCCTCACAAGGACCTTGGAATCCATGGAAGGGATCATTTCACTCGTTAGGGATGTCAATCGAGGGCAACCCCTTCCATAGCCAATGGAACCTCGGGCAAGTCTCAGGACCTATGCGCGTTGGATCGACAGGGGGCAACCCGTCCAAAAATCCTTGGAATACAACGCAAGCCCGACCTTCTATGTCCTATTACGGGAGTCAGCCGCTGACGTATCAACAAGCCCATAACTTGTATGCTGGTCACGACCATGGTTATTACTAGAACCCTGGCCAACAACCTAACTTTTCCTGGAAACCTGGTGCCAGCCAAACTCCAGGCTCCTTTTTCCCTAGTTATAATCAACAACCCAAATTACCATTTCTGGCAACTTTTCACTTGCTAGAATTGACAAGGTTATTAAATGACCCCATCTGTCACGATCCATGTTGGCCTCCTATGCCAACCAAGTTGCCTTCAGACATTCCAAAGTTCAAAGATAATACTAATAAATATCCAGACGATCATGTGACTACCTTCCATTTATGGTGCTTTTCCAACTCATTGAGAGACAACTCCATCCAGTTGTGCTTGTTTCAATGCATTCTCATCGGGAGTGCTACAAAATGGTACATCAAGCTTGACTGCTTAAGATACTCTACCTTTGGTGAATTAGCAATGGTTTTCTTAAACCATTTTCAATTACCTGTGAGATATGACGCTGGTACCAAGTTGTTGGCCAACTTTGAGCAAACAAAGGCATACCATATCTCAGATCACATTCAAGAATGGAGAAGCCTAAAGAGTTTGATAAAAGTACCAGTCCCACAAACACTCCTACTTGAGTGGTTCCTTAAGTCTTTGACACCTCATTTATCCAAATATGTAGCAACATCGAAGGTCTTTTAAGAAGAGGAAGTGATAATGAGAGCTCAACAACTATAGTTGATTTACTCTCAATCTGGTTTACTTTACGAAGTTTTTCCAGATGCACTGCGGTCGATACTTGACAAGACCACATAGAGATCTGGACCACATGTCGATGTTATTTTTGGTTCAGCGCAAATGAATCCCGTTGATCAACTATTGAATCGATTACAACAATTGTCAATACAACAAACAATGACTAGCCAAACCACTGGTTTGGATGCTCCCCCTACTCAAACATCGGATGTAGATAGTGTGCAATCTAAAAGCCCAAAGGCCACTCAACAGCCTAATAGAAATAAGAAACAACGAAAGAAGAGTAAGGGGGATAAGAAACCTACCAATAATGTTGGCAGGGGAAACACATTAAAGAATAATTCGAAGTATCCGTGTAACCTTTTCACAGAAGACCATCCGACTCACCTGTTCCCTCAGCTTGCAGAGACCCAGAATTTATTGACACAACAACAGCCTACCATGTTAAGAAACCCATTTCCACATGGGCAAAATTTAATTCAAGCCTCTTCGAGCATGGAGGGGGGCAATCAGGGACCCCCTCCATCTTTGAGTAATCCTTCATTCGCGAATGTGTATATGTTGAAAGGTAACTTTGATATAACAACTAGGACACGTGACTACGGAATGCCAAACACCTCTGAGAAGGGAAAATAAGTCAAAAACCCACCTCTTCCTCTCCATATTGAGAAGAAGTTGGGAAAAACAATGACACACATCCCAAAATGTGCGTTTAAGAAAGCTGCCCACAATCCAAATGCAAGGGTTGCCCAAAACTACTCTTTGGTGGAGGATTTGTCTCAAACCCCTTGTGCAATGTTCACTTTGGTGGTCCTCTAGAGCTTCCCTTCCCAGAGAAAGGCTCTATTATCTGCCTTAGGATATGATGAGAATTGTAATCTAGGAACGATCATTCTTGATACGAATGAATTAAAACCTCGTCTCCCTTACCACGTGGCATTTCAGATAGTAGTGGCTTACACCAAAAATTTTTTTACTCGAAACATTTTCCGCAAAGTGGTTGATGAGGGTGCCTCGACATGTGTGATGTATTTGGCATGTTAGAAGGCCATTGGCCAACCCATTTTGTCTCTGCACCTACTCTTCTTACCGCTTTCGATAACCCTCAACTTGGTATCGTCAACATTGGGGTTGGTTTGTGCCCACCTTTGATGAGTAATTTTGATTACCCACCTCATTCTGACGACGTTAAGTTCATATCATCTGTCCTCGACCAGCCTAAGGTTGAAATTTTTCAAGTCTTGTCGTTTCGTATGGTTGACTTTGATGATCCGTGGACTGTTCCTTCCCCATCAACCACGATGGAAGGGACAGGGCACCATGGCATGGCCATGCCTTTGTGCGCGACATAGGTTGCGTACTCTATAGTCCAACAAGATTCCTCCAATCCCGATCTAACTCCCACACAAGAGTTGGATCCGGTTCTCGAGCCTATTTGGGCTCAAGTTTCCCTCGCCAACAATGATTCTTTAGACTTAGTCTTTCCCTCAGATGAGGTGATTATTGAGGCAATGACTAGTCCGGACAGACCCTGAGATGATCTCCATCAAATATCTTATTTCCTCCCAGAGTTAAGGAGAATTGAAGTAGGTGAATTCACTCTGACTATGACTAGAGATAGGTCTTGTCCTATTAATCCTTTGGCTACACACACAGTTTACACTAAAGGAAATAGGACAACCATCGCTAAAATGATACCTATTGATATCTCCAGAACCCCTGGCGTCATGGAGAATGTCTCCGTCGGAGTGGACTACTCCCCCAAGGAGATTCAAATCTACAAGGATTTATTTAAATAATTCCATGACGTGTTTGCCTTGTCTTACAAGGAAATTCTAGGCATATATCCAAGAATCATTGAACACGAAATCATGACATATCCTGACACTAAGCCGGTCTGGTAGAAGCTTCGTTCGGTTAATCCTAAGAAAGTAGCAATTGTTAAGGCTGAAGTAGAGAAAATGCTTGAAGTTGGTTTCATTTATCCCATCCAATTGACTCAATGGGTTTCAAATCTCGCTCCATTCAACAAAAAACAGGGTATGAATCACGTATGTACAGACTTCCGTGATTTGAACAGGGCCTGTCCAAAGGATAGTTTCCCCATGCCATTTATTGACTATATAGTCGATGAATGCGTAGGTTGCGAGGTATTTTCTTTCATGGATGGTTTTTCAGGATACATTCAGATACAGATCAAACCCAAAGACCAACACAAAATCACTTTCATTTGTCTGTGGGGTACATTCTTTTATCGAAAGATGCCTTTTGGTCTGAAAAATGTTGCAGCTACTTTTCAACGGGCCATGTCTTTTTCTTTCCACGATCTCAAACACATAGTCGAGGCTTATCTTGATGATTTGGCATCACGATCTCATAAGAGATATGATCATCCCACACAAATCCAACTTATCTTTGATCAATGTCACTACTATCAGATTCTCTTGAATCCAAAAAAATGCAGTTTTGCATAATGTCGGGTTGTCTACTAGGTTTCATCATTTCAAAAACAGGGATCATGGTCGATCCTCTAAAGGTTGAGGTGATAGTTCAGTTTCCTCCCTTGTGCACAGTCCCTCAAATTCAGAGTTTATAGGGAAAAGAGAATTTTTTACGGCGTTTCATCGCAAACTATGCTGAGATGATCCAAATGGATATTGGTGGCCACTCACCTTTTCCAACTGTCTCAAAACAGTTTTCTGGCATTTTTGGCAATTTACTATTTTTAGCAGTTTTTACTTTCGGGGCCATTTTGAGGACCTCAATGAAGGTTTTTCGGTATCGATCTCCTCAATGATAATCGAAGGCATGATTGAGCCCCCAAAATGAATCTCCTCAATGATACCTTTCCAATGGGCTATCACATTCCTAAAACGAAGATCGTATGCAAAATTTACGACCCCGGGAAGTTGATGTACTAGCTTACCCAAATGGGGCCCACATGACTTTTGGCGCTTCATCTCCTAGGGTTAGGTTTTTGTATGTCTAGGGTTTTTGGAATTATTTATTATTGTAAAAAGGCCTTCAAAGCCTCATTGTAATTTTCTACTGGTGAATGCGCGTTGCCGTCACATCTCTTCTCAGAGATAAGCCACCACAATTCCAACAAGCTTATTTTCGCTGCATTTTACAGTTTCAGCTTATTTTGTTATTGAATAGAAAACTAGTTTTACTGTATCTCTGTTATTTTTTGTTAAGCACCTGTTAATAATCTGTATTCATTTTGTTCTGCTCATAAAATCTAGATCAGTGGTATTAGAGTGGTCTGCTCCTTGTCATCTTAATGCATGTCCCCAACGAGGTTGGAGTACAAGGAGTTGGGTCTCGAGCTTGCTTCTCTTGAGGATGGAAGCTCTCGCATACCCAAGAGACCTCCCATGGCAAGAGAAAAGAAATATTACGGGACATGAGATCCTTTCAACCTGTTTATTGAGGAATCCCTCACGCAAC
>JASDQU011177328.1:5988-24285 GCA_032191745.1 Picea mariana
CCCGCATATTGGTTCTCTAACCATTTCTCTATGCTTGAAAACACTTTCAATCCTAACCCCTTAGGTACTATTTGTCCCCATAACCCTATACATATTTAGTCATAAAGAAGTTTTCTCTATAATAAATTCTATATCCATTGCATAAAGAGCATCCATACTCTCTTGTGACTTGATATCCTTGTACATGTTGTTCGTTTATTCCCAGCAGGAATACATGTGTGTTCCTGCTGGTTATTTTTTGGTTCCAAGCACACTTCACTACCTCATCCATCTCAAGCCCGAAAACGATTTCCCGACATCTACACACAAAAATTGCACACACATACATGCTTTTTCTTATTTTATTATTGTTGTTTGATTCATAGAAAATTTTGTGCTATTGCAAGACCATTGTGGGAAGAATTGGAAGACAAATTTGTCCAAGTGGAATTGGAATTGTTGTTTTTTTCTTGTTTTGCGTTCTTGGAATTGGAAGAAAAATGTGTCCATGCCATGCCTTTCCTTTCCTTGCCTTACCTTTCCATCCCTTTCCTTCACTTTCCTTACCTTTCCATGCCTTACGTTTCCTTTCCTTTCCTTACCTTTATGTGCCTTCACTTTCCTTACCTTGCGATGCCTTGCCTTAACTTGCCTTACCTTCTCTTACCTTGCCTTCACTTGCATTACCTTGCCATGTCTTTCCTTCACTTGCCTTACCTTCACTTACCTTTCCTTCACTTGCATTACCTTTCCTTTCCTTGCCTTTCCTTTCCTTACCTTTCCTTCACATTCATTTCCTTCACTTGCCTTACCTTACCTTGCCATGCCATGCCTTGTATTTCATTTCCATTCCATGCCTTTCCATGCCATGCCATGCCATGCCTTGAATTGCCTTACCTTACCTTGAAATGCCTTCCCATGCCATCCCTTCCCATGGCATGCCATGCCTTGCCTTGCCTTCACTTACCATYCCATGCCATGTCATGCCTTGCCTTTCCATGCCATGCATTTTATTTCCTTTCCATGCCATTCCATGCCTTTCCATTCCTTTTCATTCCTTTCCATGAAATACCTTTCCTTTCTATGCCATGCATTACCTTACCTTCACTTTCCATACCATGCCATGCCTTTCCTTTCCTTTCCTTACCTTTCCATGCATTTACTTCACTTTCGTTACCTTTCCATGCCTTACCTTGCCTTTCCTTTCCTTTCCATGCCATGCCTTGTATGTCCATGCCTTGCATTTCATTTCCTTTCCATTCCATGCCTTGCCTTTCCATGACGTGCAATTTCATGCCATGCCTCTCTTACCTTGCCTTCACTTGCATTACCTTGCCATGTCTTTCCTTCACTTGCCTTACCTTCACTTACCTTTCCTTCACTTGCATTACCTTTCCTTTCCTTGCCTTTCCTTTCCTTACCTTTCCTTCACATTCATTTCCTTCACTTGCCTTACCTTACCTTGCCATGCCATGCCTTGTATTTCATTTCCATTCCATGCCTTTACATGCCATGCCATGCCTTGAATTGCCTTACCTTACCTTGAAATGCCTTCCCATGCCATCCCTTCCCATGGCATGCCATGCCTTGCCTTGCCTTCACTTACCATCCCATGCCATGTCATGCCTTGCCTTTCCATGCCATGCATTTTATTTCCTTTCCATGCCATTCCATGCCTTTCCATTCCTTTTCATTCCTTTCCATGAAATACCTTTCCTTTCTATGCCATGCATTACCTTACCTTCACTTTCCATACCATGCCATGCCTTTCCTTTCCTTTCCTTACCTTTCCATGCATTTACTTCACTTTCGTTACCTTTCCATGCCTTACCTTGCCTTTCCTTTCCTTTCCATGCCATGCCTTGTATGTCCATGCCTTGCATTTCATTTCCTTTCCATTCCATGCCTTGCCTTTCCATGACGTGCAATTTCATGCCATGCCTTGCCTTGCCTTCCTTGCCAAGCCAAGCCATGACTTGACATTCCATGTCATTCCTTTCCTTTCCATGCCTTGCCTTTCCTTCACTCGCCATGCCATTCCATGCCTTTCCATGCCATGCCATGCCTTTCCTTTCCATGCCATGCCTTGCCTTACCTTACCATGACAATCCTTACCTTGCCTTTCCAATCCATGCCTTGCCTTTCCTTTCCATGCCATTCCATGCCTTACCTTTCTATGTCTTTCCTTTCCTTTACATGCCATGCCATGCCATGCCTAGCCTAACAAGATGTTAAATTAATAAACATATGTAATAAGAAATGAGAAAAACATAGTGTCATAGATCCTCCAACAAACAATTTTCCTGGAAATAAAATGACATCAGATGGGCCCCACTAGCTGAAACCCAATGCCCTGGATCCAATGAAATCGAGGGTTCATCCATCCAAGTCTCATCTTGATTTTTATCGCGAGTTGCAACTCACCTCCTCAAACCATTTAGGGACATGTTGACACTTTGGTCCAACAACATAAAACAAAAACCGAGCAGCAAAACAAAGTTCCGTAAGCTCCCACACGTCTATTTTTCTAAGGCCCATGTGACTACACTAGTTTCAATTTCAAAGCACAATGTTCTTGAAAATAAACCTCTCATTCAGAAATTGCACTATGCCCCATTGAGAAAAACCCTAGTGTTGGAGATCCTTCAACAAATGTTTTTCCTACCAATGAAATGATAATGAATGGGCACCAATAACTGAAATTTGGTGCCATAGATCCAATGCAATTGACGGTTCATCCATCAGAGTCTCAGTTTAAGTTTTATCACAAGTTGCAACTCACCTCCTCAATCCATTCAGGGACATGTCAACACTTTGGTCCAGGGGTATAATATCCAAACCAAGTAGCATAAAAAAGTTACATAATCTCCTGCACATCTGTCTTTCCAAGGCCCATGTGACTACACTACCCACAACTTCCTAGCACAATGTTCTTGAAAATTGACCTCTCATTCAGAAATTGCACTATGCCTCATTGAGAAAAATCATAGTGTCGAAGATCCTCCAAAAAATGGTTTTTTGGTCAACGAAATGAAAATGGATGGGCCCCACTTGCTAAAACCCAGTGGCCCAAATGCAACGCAACCGACGGTTTGTCCATCCAAGTCTCAGTTTGATTTTTATCATGAGTTGCAACTTGACTCCTCAAGTCATTCAGGGACATGTCGACACTTTGGTCCAGGGGCATAAAAGCCAAACCCAACAACATCATCGAGTTCTGTAAGATCCTACGCGTCTATTTTTCCAAGGTCCATGTGAAGAGGCAAGTGAACATTGTTTCCTATCAAGAAAGGTATCATTTTGGTTTTGTGGTTTCATCTACTATGTTGTTCCACTATTATTCTTTGATATATTTATGTTTTGGCTATTATAATAGATTTCGTACCTTAGAAGTGGTATTACAGAACTTTCCTTGAAATAAAATTGTGGGTTATTTTTTTCAGGGTAGACGTATTCTGACGTCTTAAATATACAGATATATGTCATTCAACACATAAATCCATGGTTGGGGAAGCATAAATGAAGGAAATACAAGTGGTATTTAAGTGCACATTGTTGGCCACCCTTGCAACCCCTATTGGTACCCCTTTCGAGTGGTAGTGCATTAGAAAACACATGTATACAAATCAACCTTGATATCATGAAACCCTTCATAGATAAACCAATAGTTCTCCTGACTTTTGTAGTGCCACCAAGAAAAACACTTGGGAAGATACTCTCTCATACCTGGGTGGCCAGGTAGTATGGATAAGAGCACAGTCTAGCCTCCTTAGTTGGTGCCCTGATATATTGGGACAAGTATTGTTGTTGGACCCCACACGTATATCAGAGAGATATAAAGCAGGGAAAACCCTTGTCTGTAGAAACCCTGAATACCCTAACCCTTGGGAAGGAAATAAAAATATAAGAGACAAGATCTATTGTCATGCAACTTTACCTCCTGCAATCTGGTNACATAAATCCATGGTTGGGGAAGCATACATGAAGGAAATACAAGTGGTATTTAAGTGCACATTGTTGGCCACCCTTGCAACCCCTATTGGTACCCCTTTCGAGTGGTAGTGCATTAGAAAACACATGTATACAAATCAACCTTGATATCATGAAACCCTTCATAGATAAACCAATAGGTCTCCTGACTTTTGTAGTGCCACCAAGAAAAACACTTGGGAAGATAATCTCTCATACCTGGGTGGTCAGGTAGTATGGATAAGAGCACAGTCTAGCCTCCTTAGTTGGTGCCCTGATATATTGGGCCAAGTATTGTTGTTGGACCCCACACGTATATCAGAGAGATATAAAGCAGGGAAAACCCTTGTCTGTAGAAACCCTGAATACCCTAACCCTTGGGAAGGAAATAAAAATATAAGAGACAAGATCTATTGTCATGCAACTTTACCTCCTGCATTCTGGTTGCGAAATTACTACACTTTTTCTCCTATTAAAAATTTGGTCCTTTCAACACTGCAGTGTTATTGGACCATGTTCACCAAAGAGGTTTGTGCCTGTTTTGACAGGGAATCCCATTTTTTGGGCCAAATCACCAAGATCAAACAAACAAGATCTGTGACCGACTTCATCACAACATTTGAATAGTTGGCCATCCGCATTGAGGGCTTATCAGATGAGTTCTATCTTGAATTTTTTATCAGTGGCTTAAAGGATGCCATTAAGGCTAATGTTTGCATGCATCATTTGGTCACTTGGTTGCAAGCATGATAATTATCCATGGAAGCATAGACCATTCTCTAGGCCTAACCCCTGCAAACTATAGTTCCCAATCATCTTTGGCCAAGGGATACCTCATCTCCGACACAAACATTGAAATTCCAAAAGGTATCTCCAATAGAAATGGAAGAATGTCATAAGCAAGGACTTTTCTATTACTGTGATGACAAGTATTTTTCAGGACATAAATTTCATGAAAAAATTTTCTTCCATATTGATGCATCAACTTCCACTTCCTCTAAATACATCCCATTAGATTAGTCTCCTATACAAGAGGACGTCCAACCCAGTGTCGACCTCGAAGATTCAATTGAAACCCCTATGGAACCACTGGAACCTGTCATATCTCTTCATGCCCTCTTAGGTATTTTGTCTGCATAGACATTGAAGATCAAGGGCTACATCAAACATAGGTTGGTCATCATGTTGATTGATAGTGGTAGTACCCATAATTTTATTCATTGCAGGATCACTAAGGAGCTCGATTTCTTTGTCTGCCCAGTTTCTAATTTTCAAATATTCATAGCTAATGGTGTTATGATGGAGCATGGGGGATGTTGTGAGAATGTCAAACTACAAATGGGTGATTATCATCTGAAAAATCACATGTTCTCTATTTTCATGGGTGGTTGTGATATTGTATTGGGTGTGGAATGGCTTCACACCCTGGAACTGATTACAATGGACTACCAAGGTTTATATATGAGCTTCACCCAAGAGGCTCACCCCTATACCCTCTGAGGCCTCCAAGTAGGCTCCCCTGAAATCATAAACTCTCACAGGGTGGAAAAATTGTTGAATAAAGGCCACCATGGTGTGTTTGCTTAGTTTAATTCCATCCAAGTCACTGATCATTCCTCTCTTGAAGTCCCTCATAGATTACAACTAATATGGGACAAGTACCCTAGGGTATTTGAGGTTCCAATAGAATTACCTCGCTCAATGGGTGAGAATGATCATAGAATCCCTCTCTTTCTGGGAAATCAACCCCCTAATGTACGCTCCTCCTGGTATCCATTTGCTAAAATAAATGAAATAGAAAATATAGTAAAAGAATTAATGGAGGTGGGGGTAATTTTCCCAAGTACCATCTCATATTCATCCCAAGTGGTGATGGTATTAAAGAAAGAAGGTGATTGGCGCATGTGTCCATATTTTCATTCCCTGAATAACCTGAACATCAAGGATAAGTTTTCCATTCTTGTCATTGATGATCTATTGGATGAACTCAGTGGTAAATGTTTCTTCAAAAAAATAGACGTTCACTCAGGTTATCGCCAGGTCTAGATGAAGGAGGAAGGTATTTCGAAGAAACTCATGTAGGAAATTATGAATTATTGGTCATTCCTTTTGGCCTTTGCAATGCACCATCCACCTTCCAAAGTCTCATGAATATAATATTTAAACCTTACCTTTGGAAGTTTGTCCTGGTTTTCTTTGATGACATCCTCACTTGCAGACACACTCGGGATTCCCACCTTCTCCATGTGGAAAAAGTCCTTCTCTTTCTACAGGAAAAACAATTGTTTGTCAAAAATACCAAATGTTCCTTTGGGGCCAATGAAGTGGAATAATTGGGACACATTGTGGGTCAAGATGGGGTAAGAGTGGAACCAAAAAAGATACAATATATGCAAGATTGGATGTGACCCACAACCTTAAAGCACCTTCGGGATTTCCTCGGTCTCATAGGATATTACAAGAAGTTTGTACACCATTATGGAAAAATTCCAAAACCCTTGACCAACCTTCTTAAGAAGAATTCATTTCATTGGGAACCTATAGCTSAGCAAGCCTTCACAGATTTAAAGTGGGCCATGTGCACTAATGTAGTCTTAACATATACTAACTTCAAAAAAACTTTCATGGTAGAATCATATGCTTCCGGAACTAGTATTGGTTCAATGCTCACACAAGATGTTTGACCTTTCACCTTTACTAGCCAGGTGTTGAGTGCCTATAATTTAGATAGATCTACGTATGAAAAATAAATTACAACCATTCTCCATGAGGTGCACATGTGGCAGTTATATATTTTGGGATTAAATTTTTAGATCAAAACAAATCTCCATAGTCTGAATTATTTTTTAGAGCAATGATTATCCTCCCCCCCAAAAAACAAGTGGCTAAACAAAATGTTGGGTTATGATTATGAAATCATATATAAAAATGGAAAGACAATATAGTGGTAGATTCTTTGTCATGACAACATGAGGAGGATGACTCCCTATTTTCCTTATCCTTACTTGTTCCATATTGGATTGAGGAAGTATGACAATAGTGTCTAACACACCCGACTATGTCCAGGCTGATTCATCGACTTCAGAAGGACCCTAATCCTCCCCTCGGCTACAATTGGTAGGAGAATATTCTTAGGTATAAGGATCACCTAGTTTTGTCACCATATTCATCCCTCAAGCCATGAATATTAAATGAGTTTCACTCATATGCTATTGTGGGCCACTCTTGCTTCCAAAATACCTATGCTCATGCTTGTCGTTCTTTTTTCTGGGAAGGAATGAAGAAGGACATCCTTCTCTTTATAGCTGAATGTGAGGTGTTCCAATGAAATAAAGGTGAAACCATCAAGTCTCCAATATCTCTGAAATCCCCACCCATTCCAAATTCTATGTGGACATACCTCTCCATGGACTTTATAGTGGGCCTCCCCAAATCTAGGATCAATTCAGTCATCATGGTGGTGGTCGATCGCCTCTCTAAGTATTCTCATTTTTGTGAATTACGCCACGCTTTCACACCGACACTGGTAGCGCAAGTTTTCCTTGATCATATTTTAAATTTGCATGGCATGCCCACCTCTATTGTGTCTGATCATGACCTGAATTTCACTAGCATGTTTTGGCAAGAGTTGTTTAAATTCCAGGGAACCCAATTGAACATGAGCACCGCCTATCACCCCAGTCCGATGACCAAGCTAAACTGGTCAAAAAATGTTTGGAAACCTACTTGGAATGTTTTTCTTTTGACAAACAACACCAGTGGGTGCAATGGATTCCCTTGGCATAATGGTGGTAAAATACTTCATATCATACAACCACTAAAATGACCCCATATGAAGCCGTGTATGGCCAATGACCACCTACAGTCACTACATATCTTCCAGGAACATCAAAGGTACAATATATTGATAAAATGTTGAAAGGTAGAATAACCATGCTTGCGACTTTTAAGGATAACCTCCACATGTCTCAAAATCACATGAAGCAATAGGCAGACCAACATCGTTCAGAACGGGTTTTTTTAGGAAGGTGATAAGTTGTTTCTCAGAATCCAACCTTACAAATAAACATATCTGGAATYCCAGGGACATCACAAGTTGGCACCCAATTTTTATGGCCCTTATCATTTCATCAAGTGTATTGGTTTAGTGGCCTACAAATTGGCCCTTCYAGCTATTTCCAAAATCCATCTAGTGTTCCATGTTTYCTCTTTAAAGAAAGTGGTGGGATAAAATTGCAGGGTCCAAACCATCCTTTCTGAATTAGATGAAGAAGGATMCCTTTGGATCCAACCAGARGTGATCCTCARTGCACACGAAGCTCAGTTGTGTGGCAGAAATATCAAGGAAGTGTTGATCAAGTGGAAGGACACACCATCTGAGGATGTGACTTAGGAACCATCGACCATACTCCAACAATTTATACATTTTCAACCTTGAGGAAAAGGTTTCTTATGAAGGGTGAGGGCATGTTAGGATATGATACTAACCCCTCTTCATGGATCATTAGTTAGTATGATGTATTTTCTATGTAATAAAGGTCAACATTAGTTAATAAGGCCTATTAAATAAAGGAGAATAAGTCAATGTAAGAATACCTAATAGAAGCTTCTGCTTCTAGAAATATCATCCTCTAGAAGTTTCCTTAGAATATAGAAGTAGTATAAATAAGAGTAGGAGGTATTGGATAGCTTGTCTTAAGAATCATTGTAATAGAGCGCTACTCTGTTGGAGTTTCCCCCCTCAAAGATGTAAGTGAAAATTTTTTCCTATCAACAAAGGTATTATTTTGGTGTTGTGGTTTCATCTATTGTGTTGTTATGTTGTTATTCTTTGCAATGTTTTTGTTTTGGATATCATAATAGATATGGTACCTTACAATCGACCTCTCTTTCAGAAATTGCACTATGATTCATTGAGAAAAACCCTAATGCTGGAGATACTCCAACAAACAATTTTGTGGTCAATGAAATGACAACATATGGGCCCCACTTGTTGAAATCCGATGCCTCAGATCCAATGGAAATGATGGTTCATCCATTCGAGTCATGGTTTGAGTTTTATCATGAGTTGCAACTCACCTCTTTAATTCATTCAAGTACATGTCGACAGTTTGGTCCAGGGGCATAAAATCCAAACCGAGCAGCATAACAGAGTTTTGTAAGCTCTTGCACGTCTGTTTTTCCAGGGCCCATGTGACTACACTACCAACAATTTCCTAACACAATGTTCTTGAAAATTGAACTCTCATTAAAAAATTGCATTATGCCTCATTGAGAAAAACCCTAGTGTTGGAGATCCTCCAACAAACAGTTTTTCGATGAATGGAATGACAATAGATGGGCCCCACTAGCTAAAACCCGGTTCCCTGGATCCAATGAAACCAATTTCTCATCCATCTGAGTCCTGAATTGAGTTATATCATGAGTTGAAAATTACCTCCTCAAGCCATTCATGGACATGTCGACACTTTGGTCCATGGGAATAAAATACAAACCGAGCATCATAACAGAGTTCTATAAGCTCTCTCATGTATGTTGTTTCAAGGCCCACATGACTACACTACCCACAATATTGCAGCACAATGTTCTTTAAAATCAACCTCTCATTCATAAATTTCACTATGTCTCATTGAGAAAAACCATAGTGTTGTAGATCCTCCAACAAACAGTTTTCCAGTCAATCAAATGACAATAGATGGGCCCCACTAGCTAAAACCTAGTTCTTGAGATCCAATGCAACCGATGGTTCATCCATCCGAGTCCTGGTTTGAGTTTTATCGTGAGTTTCAACTCACCTCCTCAAGCCATTCAGGGACATGGAAAGACATGGAAAGGAAATGTCTTGGTATATGTTTAAGTCTAGGAATGGAAATGCAAGGAAAGACAATGAAAGGAAAGGAAAGGAAAGACAAGGCAAGGCATGACAACACTAAGAAAAGCTAGACATGGCAAGGCAAGGAAAGTTCTAGGCCTATGTCTAGGTCTAGGTAAATCCTATTAATTATGATAATCCATGTTTCACAACTATGAAAATACCTTAGATATATGAATAAAGAGAGATTATGTTATGACATTGAAATTCTCATGCAAGTATTTTTATCTAAGATAGATGGGATAACAATTTGTAAAATTACATGCTTAATGAATACTTTGATTTTAATTTTTACATATTGAAKTTTTTYATTTAGTACATGCATTATTTTTTTAAGCAAAATATAAGGTATGATACATGAATGCCATTATTTTTTTATTAAATTAACTTAATGAATTCCTTGCCATGGCATTTCATGCCTTGCCTTTCCAAACCATGACATAAAATGGCATGGCAAGGAAAGGAATGGMTTTGCAAGGCAAGGAAAGGAAAGGAAAGGCATGGMAAGATAAGGCATGGCATGGCATGGCATGTAAAGTGAAGGAAATAAAAGTCATGGCATGGAAAGGCAAGGCATGCCTTGGAAAGGCAAGGAAAGGCATGACAAGGAAAGGCAAGGCATGGTATGGCATGGCAAGTGATGGMAAGGAAATTCATGGCATGGGAAGGCAAGGCATTTCAAGGCAAGGCATGACATGGAATGGAAAGGAAAGGCATGGAAAGACATGTAAAGGAAAGACATGGCACGACATGAAAAGGTATGGAAAGGAAAGGCATGGCATGGCAAGGAATGGCAAGGCATGGCTTGGAAAGGCAAGGCAAGGCATGGAATAGCATGGAAAGATAAGGAAAGGCATGGCATGGCATGTGAAGGAAAGACAAGGTATGACACGGCATGGAAAGGCATGGCATGGCCTGTCAAGTATTGGCATTGACTTCATTTGTCTTTCCATGCCTTTCCATGACATGCCTTGACTTTTCATGCCATTCCATGCCATGCCACACATTTCCTTTCCTTTCCATGCCATGCCATGCATTTCCTTGCCTTTCCATGCCTTGGCATTCCTTTCCAAGCCATTACTTTCCTTGTCATGCCAAGCCATGCCCTGCCTTGCCATTCCATGCCTTGCCTTGCCATGCCTTTCCTTTCCATGCCATTCCATGCCTTGTCTTGCCATGCCAAGCCATGCATCCATGCCATGCCTTGCCTTGCCTTGGAAAGGAAATCTTGTTAAATAAATGTTTTATCAAAGTGGTGATATTGCATGTTATCTTGTATTCTTCTTTAATTAAACTTGTTTCGAAACCCTCAATTTCGTGGTTATATTAGGACTTACCCTTGATTTCCATCCTTATTATCTTGACGTCTAGGATTTAGTTTTCATATTTCACCCTTAGWATACACCTTGACATATTTTATTAAATTTTTTTCATACTTGTCATCCCTTTAGGGCTTSATGTCTTKAATATTCTAGGGTTGTTATGTGCCATCTTTCATTTCAGCAAGAATTTGTTATCTAAACCCTAGTTTAGGCTTGCATTTTCATCCCCSTTTCATTTAATGATTACTTGTTTTAGGGGCTATTATATTTGTCCTATTGTAACTTAGTTAATATMATTTATTTTCTTAGAGAGGAATGGAAATGACATGGAATGACAATGGGATGCAGTGGCATGGCATGGCAAGGCATGGAAATGACATGGCTTGGAAAGGCATGACAATGGAATGGAAATGACATGGAAATGGCATGGCATGGAAAGGCATGGAAATGGCGTGGAAAGTGAAGTAAATTAAAGGAATTAAATGGAAAGGAAAGGCATGGCATGGTATGGCATGGCAAGGAAAGACATGGCTTGGAAAAGAAAAGAAAGGCAAGGTCTAGGTCTAGGTCATTATTTCAAGTTTTGTGGATGGTTATTTCTTGAATGTATTAAATAAGTGTTTTATCAAAGTGGTGATATTGCATGTTATCTTGTATTCTTATTGAATTAACCTTGTCTTGAAACCCTCAATTTCATGGTTAGATTAGGACTTACCCCTGATTTCCATCCTTGTTTGCTTGACGTCTAGGGTTTAGTTGTCATATTTCACCTTTAAAATACACCTTGACACCTTTTATTGTATTTATGTCATATTTTTAATCCCTTTAGGGCTTTATGTCTTGAACATTATAGGGTTTTTATTTGTCACCTTGCATTTCAGTAGGTATTTGATATCTAAACTCTAGTTTAKGTTTGTATTTTTAGCCCCCTTTCATTTAATGACTACTTGTTTTAATGGTTGTTATATTTTTCCTATTGTAACTTAGTTAACATAATTTATTGGATTGGAGAGGCTTGGAAATGAAATGGAATTAAAATGGGATGCAATGTCATGGCATGGAAATGACATGGCACAAAAATGGTATGCAATGGCAATGTCATGGAAATGGGATGCAATGGCATGGCATGAAAAGGCATGGAAAGGAATGGAAATGACATGGAATGGAATGGATTGGAAAGGCATGGAATGACATGGAAAGGAATGGCATGGCAAGGCATGTAATGGAAAGGAAAGACATGCAATGGMAAGGAAAGGCATGACATGGAAAGGAAAGAMATGCAATGGAAAGGGAAGGCATGCAATGGAAAGGAAAGACATGACATGGAAAGGAAAGGCATGGAATGGCATGACATGGAAAGGAAAGGAAATGGAATTGCATGACATGGCATGGAATGGATTGGAAAGGAATGGAAATGGAAATAAAATGCATGGAAATGATGTGGAAATGGAATGACATGGCATGTGATGGAAAGGCAAGGCATGGCATGGAAAGGAATGGCATGAAATGGCAAGGCATGGAATGGAAAGATGAAATGACAAGGAAATATATGGAAATGGATTGGCAAGGCATGGAAATGGCATGGCAACGAAAGGCATGGAAATGGTGTGGAAATGACATGGCATAGAATTGCAATGGAATGGAAATGGGATGCCATGGCATGGCTTGGAAATGCATGGAAATGGCATGACAATGGCATGGCATGACAAGGCATGAAAATGGCATGGAAATGGCATGGAATGACATGTCATGGCAAGGCAAGGCATGGAATGTAAAGGCATGGTATGGAAAGGAAAGGAAAGGCATGACATGAAAAGGAAAGGCATGGAATGGCATGGAAAGGAAAGGTAAGACATGGAAAGGAAAGGCATGGCATGGCATGGCATGGAAAGGCATGGAAATGCATGGAAAGGTAAGACATGGAATGGMAAGGAAAGACATGCAATGTCATGAAATGACATGGGAAGGCATGACATGGATTAAAAAGGCAAGGAACAACATGGAATGGCATGGCATGGAAACTCAAGGCAAGGAAAGGMATGGAATGGCTTGGAAAGGCATGCAAATGTTTTCACCTACACTTAAAATGTCATAAACACTTCATTGGATGGAAAGGAAACTTGTGATATAAATTTAAGTCATATGTCCCTAGTGTAATATTCCAAGGCTGATCCCCAGTTGTAATTATGAATGTAACATGTTTTGTAGGTTGGTGAGCTAAGTAATTATAAGCTTCTGGGATTATGTGCTTATTAGGCCGAAGATCCTAGATGTTAAAGGCCAAGAGAATGTTCTGTACATGTAAATATTCATATTATTAATATAAAATCATTGTTGTGTGTAGAACGACCACGAAGAAAGAGTATGGGGGACTGAAATCCACTAGGTTTGGAAAGGGAGGAGGCTAAGAGATTTAAGAAAAAGAGATAAGCTTAAAATCCTAATAGAATAATAATTTATTATTCTAAAAGATGTAAAGAGGATATTAATTTATCCTAAGTTCCTATAGGGAGAGGAACGAGTTCCAAGTGGGGGGAACGTGCTCCTGGAGAGCCAAGTGTCATCCAAAATGCATGCAAATTTATGAGGGGGCATTCTCACCATTCTCACCATTCTCATGGATCATTCTGACCATGCTGGCCATCTGTTACCCCAATGGACCAACGCACCCAACAAGCACACAGTAACCCTGGAACACCATTTTGGAATTCTTGAGACGCCCGAAACCTATGCAACAAGCTGAATTGATACCCTTGCTGCACCTATATCTTGGAGGTTTTGTGATATCCCCAAAAATAAATTATTTTTGAAATTTAAATTCATTGGAAATTTATTCCATTTTTAGTAAATCCCAATTTGGAATTTTTTTGCCATTTATGGCAATTCTGAATTTCGAATTTAATAATTGTAATTAATTATTATGACTGTTGGGAAGAGATATGTTTTGAACCAACTAACTATTGGACTATGACACTTGTATGAAAACATAATATTTTATATTAATTGCAGGAGGACAAATGGAACAACCATGTTAAAATCAGCTGACCATGACTCCATAAGTGGGGAACATGTTGGAACTACCTTTGGGCTGATTGTTACAAGTGGAAAATCAGATATTTGGCCATTGGCAGCCCCTGAAAATCAGGGATTTAGAAAGATGCGAAAATCCCTAAGGGAGGGAAAAGGACCTGGGAAAAATTGATAAATACCATATGCGAGGAGGCAGGACGCTGCCAAGAATGCTGGAGAAAAAGACTATGGAGTTTCTTGCTATTATGAACACTACTGTTTGAGTGTGAGGCAAGAGGAACCTACTGGAGTTGTAGGAAATTGTTGAGGAGGAGTTTTTTTCCAAGTTCTCCCTCATGGATTCATGGTCAGGCTAGGGGGTGAATCGGGCAAGTGATTTTGGCTACCCTATTCTACGGTTGGGAGGAATGTGGTTGTTTCGTTTGTCTTCCAATGAGTTGATTCAGATATTTCCTCTTACCCTCCTCTATTTAAATCGTTAAATGGCTGGTGTAATGCATCTGTTAATCATGAATTGAGTAATGTTATTGTAACGTCTCCCGACCGTCAACCCACTGGTTGGGCAACGCCACTGTGCGAAACAACATCATTCTCATACTTAATTAATAACATGCATTTAAATCAAATTAAACACATTTAACTCAGATCAAGCACAAGATTACTGCTAATATAAATAATCCCTAGCATTAACAATAATTCATATGCACAATAGAATACATGATACATATAAGCATCATAGGCATGCAAAACATAATATTAAGCATAAAATGATACTTATCTTTGAAACCGTCATAATTCCACCAACTACATGCAGGCCTTCCAAGAACCTCCCACCCTTAGACCACACTGCTCATCATTCTCAGTAGTGGGTCACCCCCGAGTTGGGACTAAGCTCCACCCAAGGCAAGGAATCCTAGTCTAGGTTGAGGTTACAGGGAAAACTGCACAGAGCAACCAGAAGGATTCTCTCCAGGAGCCTTCGTACACCCACTACTCACAGACTCTCACTCCCCACATGCTTATTCCACCCAGGAGTATACACCTTCATAAGAATAGTCCATCGATGCTTCACCTCCCTCTCTGGGTCTCGACAATGGGCCGAATCAAGAATTCTCAGAGCTCCGTAGATGGTGCTGTATTCTCTTTGGGAGAAAACCACTTCCGAATAGACTCTCTCACCTGGAGAGAGTTGCTCACAGGCTTGACAACCTGCCTCTTCAACCACAACCACCTCCCTCACCTAGAGAGAGTGTTACACACAGGCTAGACAACCTATTTCCTTCAACTTGATTTCCAACACAGTCAGGCAACCATGAGGCTCCACACGAACATACAATGGTCCACAAGCCACAGGCAGTCAAGCACTGTGAGACCACAATAGTCCACTAGAAACATAGACACAGGCTTCCCAAAACTGGTGATAGACAGATGCTACAGCATAACAAGGCTCAACAATTATGGGACATTCGTTTTCCCCAACCAACAATATAGAACATACTCACGACTCAGGTTTCATGGATGCGTGAGGGTGTACAAAGATCCCATGCAGAGACTTAACGGTTCAGGTAAGGATTCCCAAGAACAAACACCAAAATAGAGGTCGATCATGGACAACCGAGAGTTCAGACGGAGAATGGATAATGGGAGGTCGAACCCTAGATTTAGGTGATGTTTGGAGGAATTCCCACCCAACTCCCATGAAACAGTCGATGGAATGGAAAGTGAACCCCCAACACAGATCATTTCCTGGGTTAAATCGCATGCCCCTGGGTCGACACATGTCGCCCATGAAGCTGCATGCATTGCATCAACATGTGTTCCTCCCCAGGAACTTAGGACAAAACATATATTTCACATGGCTTTTGGAATAATATTAAAATATTATTCCCAAGGACTTAAGCCCTAGGCTCAACACTTAGCCTCTCTTTCCAACCTTCCAGCCCCCAATCCCTTACCTGTTCTATGGAAGCTTAGGCCCCCATCACTCATTCATCATGGTCGGTCTGCATGCAGTGGTGTTTATATTTTTTATTAATGTTCTGCATGATTACCTATACAAAAGTAGGCTCCCGGCCTTAACACTCAGGCTCTCTGACCTAATAACACATAAGCCCACCAACTTATATAAACTTGGCTCACCAGCCTATAAAACATAATTACAATTCATAATGCAAGATTTATAATTCATAGACATGACTTACAATAGGGCTTGGCCTTGGGGACATTACAATCCCCTCCCTTTATTTTTTCACTGTCCTCAGTGCAACTTTACACTACATCTACAAGATTTTCAAAATTTTCAAAAAGATGCAGGTACTCTGCCCACATAACATCTTCATGCTTCCATGTTGTGTCCTTAGGATCGTACCAGGTCCACTGGACCTTTACAAGCCCTATAGCTCGATTCCAGAGCTATTTTTTTCCTGTCAAATATGCGCACAGGATGCACTTGTAGGACACCTTTTTGCTCCACCTGAATCACATTCCAATTGATTACATGATTATCATCAAGTATATATATTTCTTAAGTAATGAAATATGAGACACATTATGTAAAGTCATGGATGCGGTAATGCAAGCATATATGCAATGTATATATATGTATATACAGACAATTTTAATAACATTATAACTATATACAACATACACAACATACAATAAATAGAGAATTGTACTTATCTTTTGATTGAGAAGACCTTCCACCCCTGAGTAGGAATATGATTCCATCAGGGCAATGGCTTCCCAAGATAGCCATGGTCCACAATCCTTATCCACATGGTCTAGGCCAAGGTACCAGACCTCAGCAACACTCCAACCAACGGTCTCTCATTCCCCACATGCATGTCCCACTCGGGAGTATACACCTTCACAAGCACAGTCCATCAGTTCTACACCTCCCTTTCCTTGGGATTCAACAATAGGCCAGACATGAAGTCTTAGAGCACCATGGCTCAAGGAGTTCCAATTGCCCTCAAAGGTTTCCAAGCAACATCTTCCCAAGATACTCTTTGTAGTCAACATTTTAACTTTTATCAACATCATCTCATATGCATCAACCACATGCAGTTATCATGAGAGAACATAAAATAATTCATTTAGGAACTCCAATTAGTTCGAAAGGAAATTCAACTTTTATCCCCAAAACATGACATTCTATTTCATGATTCATCTTGGCTATTGCCATATTATGAATGCAGCCATCCTTGTGATTTTTCACAGGCATGAAACTGCACACAATTTTCCTGCAAGACTTCATCTTGCATACTGCCAACAAATTGTCAGTATTTTTTGTACATCATAATTCAACCTGTACAACATCTTATGCAATGATCTTAGAATTTTCTGCACCTAGCAATTCAATCACAATTACCAAACAACTTGACCAAATAGAATGACTCGTCATTCTATGCATATGCATGTTCACAATAATATTTGTAAGTTCATTACTTCTTTCTTTCTGAACAAGAAAATTTCCTGTAGTCAATGCTCATGTGACTACTTGACTTGCAACTTTCCTGTTGCAATGTCTAACACCTCCCTGAAATGTCCTCAACTTCATGAGTTAACAACATTTCAGCTGTTAGTAACAATTATTTCCATGCAATAATATATATGCATGTACTTACAAAACACATTCAACCATTGCATTTAGTATACAATTCTATCACTTACTATGCATGAGTGCAATTCTCAATGCATTCTTATTTAGTGCACCCTGCATTGAATTACATAATGCTCTTTATCTCAGTCATGTATCTCACCATCCATAAGTTGGAATTCTGGCCAATGTGTTGACACATTCTCCACACACTTCCTATTGTATTCCCAATTAATTGGATGCCTTCCTTTTCGACCCGAACACTACACCAATAATATAATTCTGTGGTTATCATTAGTGTTAGCAAAAAGGTTGAAACTCAAGTTTTATTTAAAAGTAGGAAGCTTTTCGTACCTGTGTGGCTCATAACCTTTCCATATCCATACCTTTCCATATCCAACCAGGTCCTGGTTTCACACATGACTAGCTTACTGAAATTTATTCCTATAACCAGTTTTTATCTTTAATTCTTTGGTTATTACCCCATAACCAAATTAACATGACATTCTACTATGTCAGTGTGCGCA
>JASDQU011177330.1:0-26522 GCA_032191745.1 Picea mariana
AGATGATTCAAAATGAAAATGTCTCCTTGGTATATATAGGAGACTAGGAGGTATAATTACAAATAATGGCCTAAAGCCGACATAATTAAAATAACATTACTAATCTAAATTACAACTAATGGCCTAAAGCCGACATAAATAAAATAGAATTACTAATCTAATATGCCCCAATTAAAGGGTAATGGGCCAACATTAGGGCTTAACATGGCCTCCGTCATTTGGACGGCTCAGAAGTATTCCTACCCGTGCATTCTTCCACATCTCCTTGGACGTGGAAAAATCAACGGTCCAGATACTCCCATGGACCTTGAAGATCTACGGTCCCGAATTCTTCACTGTCCACGAAGACACAGAAAACAAAGGGGTAAGGCATTTAACACCCTACTCACTCCTACCAATCTAACGGTCATGCATGACCATAGGTTTCCTGATGGAATCTCGTCCGTCAATTAATACCTATCAGGATTAAGGCACTTAACACCCCATCGTCTTCCTTCGATCTGACAGTCGTGAGTGACCACAGACCTCCCGACGGAATCTCATCCATCGATTTGATACTTCATCCTTATGCTGCCATCTCGGGTTTTCAAGAGGATCGTTCCTCCCCGTGCAGGGTTACTAAGGCCTTACGCCTTCACATTCGCTTTCTCGGTTCTTGATGGGATTTTCAAGGAGGGTATCTCTATGGGGAGTTTCTTACCTGGGGTACTATCTGAGGCATATAAGGGTACCTTTCTCCCACGAATCAGACATGCGGTTTGAATTAGGTCAGTAAGCATATAAATAGCGATTCATGAAGACATAAGCCATACGTAGTCTTTCCATTATAAACATGCATCTACCAGTATTGATCAAAAACACCCTACAGACATTCTTACAATGAAATCATTCACAGTTTCACAKCTTATGGGCATAATTATCAGAATAAACATATATATTTCAAGATGCCAGAGGCAAAACACTTATCAGAAATAACACCAGGGGTTAAGCAACTCCTGAGAGGGGTGCTCGTTTCCACCCAACCGTAGGCTCAGCGACTCCCAACGGATTTACCACTAGCCACCCCCGAGTTGAGACCACGATGCTGAGAGACTGCATCTTTGTTTTCCAGTGACCAGAAGCGAAGGTTACTCTCCTTCCTCTCTGCTATCACTCACTCTGCGTATTGCCAGAGTTCTCTTCCTCCCCTCACGTCTACCCCCAATCGTTTCCATCCCACGCCTTATCCTCTTGCGAGGTTGGTGTGGCGTGATTTCCCTCGCGCTGGTCAGTCATGATGGCTCTACGAATGGGCGGTTCACCTCCCCATCCCTCATTAATTCCTGAGGAGCCATCAACCTGCCAGCCTGTGAGATATTTAATTCAAGGCCAGTGAACCGCTTTTGGTTCTCCGGGACAGTGAAGTCCAAATACGGTATCAATTCCCGGTGGAAGTTAATGCCACCTTTCCAGGTGCCTTCCACTGCCATCGTGGTCTCTTTTTCTGCACATCCCCTCTCAATAGTCCTGCAATATAAATTCATAATGTTATTCACATTTATTGACCTTTTCCATAAGGTCCATTCACATCACATATTCACATTCATGAGTTTGCCACAGTTCTGGCCAATCCAGTTATTTTTACAAACTGGGGGAAACAGGGTGTTACAGTGAAGGAACTCTTAAGACTTTCAATCCCGAAGTTGGTCTTGCATCTCGAAGGAAGAAAATGGCAAAAGACGACAAGCGTGATGAATAGGAGAAAAACTTCCATATGGTCTTTTATCGCATGTAAAAAATGGCCGAACGAATCTATGAAGACTACAAGAAGAGGATGAAGAAGAAAGGGAAGAAAAATGAAGCACATGTTGATGATGATGCGTCGATCAATCAAGGGGCTGGAGGAGACCCTCCTGAGCCTCCATCTTCTCCATCAAGTTCTAGTTCTTCTTCCTCTAAGCATTCTCATCATTCTCATCATTCTAGCCATAAAGCCTATTTTAAGAAACCATTATTAAAGCTTGATGTAAAATTTTCTTTACCTATGTTTAATGGAGATGTTAATCCTGAAAAGATAGATAATTGGATCCGACAGGTTGAAGTATATTGTCATGTTCAACATATTTATGAAGAGGAAGTTAAAGTGCAACTAACTTCTCTTCGGTTGGAAGGTGTCTCTCTCGTATGGTGGGAGAGAAAACT
This sequence comes from Picea mariana, assembly GCA_032191745.1. Taxonomy (NCBI): domain Eukaryota; kingdom Viridiplantae; phylum Streptophyta; class Pinopsida; order Pinales; family Pinaceae; genus Picea; species Picea mariana. The sequence continues at coordinate 2,182 of JASDQU011177330.1, forward strand.
TCAGGACAGAAGTAAGTGTGGTAATATTATTTCCTCGTGGTCGGAATTTAAATCATTGATAAGGAAGCAATTTTATCCATTGAGTTATTTACATAAAGAAATGATGGAATGGAAAAATTTAAGACAAAGTAAAGGTCAAATTGTACAAAGTTTCACAGAAGAATTTAGGAAGAAATCTCTTGCATTAAAAGTTCCTTTGGATTCTTATAAAACTTTAATTAAGTATATTGGTGCACTTCACAGTTATATTCGCCAGACTTTGCTCTTGTTTAACCCCACCAGTCTTGATGAAGTTTGTGTGCAAGCCACTGACTTTGAGAATAGCGGAAAGCATGTTCAAGAAGATCCCACAAAGAAACCTTCCAATCTCCCACATAAGCCATTTAAGAAGTTTAAAAGGAAGGACAAGAAGACTGCCACAATGACAAGAGAAGGAGGAAAGTCATATTGCACTCATTGCAAGAAAAGTGGTCATCATGATGAACATTGTTGGAAACTACATCCAAAGAAGACACCAAAACAATTTGGTGGAAAGGGGAAGACAAAAATCGTTGCTACAGTGCAACAAGATCTTGGTTTTGATTCAGGAGACAAAGGAAATATCATAGTGGTTGGAGTACAAGGTAAATATTCCCTTCGTGCTAGTTCAAATTCCAATAATGAATCTCATGATGATGAACGAAAGAGGAATGATTTATTTCACATAAGAGTTGTATCTAGACATACTAAGATAGATACATTATTTGATCTAAGTTCCCAAGTAAACTTGATATCTGAAGCACTAGTCAAAAACATAGGTCTTGAAACTAAACCACATCCAAAGCCTTATCCACTAGGTTGGGTATGTGATAAAGAAAAACTTAATGTCACCAAACAATGTAGGGTCAGATTTGTTGTTGCTTAAAAGTTGATTGGTGAAGTGGATTTGGATGTTGTATCACTTGATATATGTGGCATAGTGTTGGGGAGTCCTTATCTTTATGATAGAAAAGAAGTCTTCTTTTGTCATGAGAACAAATACCACCTTACTAAGGGGGGAGTGGAATATATTTTTAGAGCTCACAGCATGAGGGTAAACACAACACTTGTTAGTGTAGGACAAATGAAGAGACTCATAAACACTAATAAGAGATATGTACTCATGGTCGTAAGGGAGAAAGATGTCGGAACATCTGACGCTTTCCAAGGATCTAATCCTTCTCATAAGAAAGAATTAATTGATATTGTTTCTAAGTATGATGATATTTTCCAGGAACCAAATGGATTACCCCCTAAGAGGGAAATCAAACATGAGATACATCTTCAGCAATATTCTCCTCTTCCTAATTTGGGCATGTACAAGATGTCAATTGTAGAGATGGCAGAGATCAAGAAGCAGGTACAAGGCTTATTGGATCAAGGGGTCATTAGGCCCAACTCATCTCCTTGTGGTTCTTCAATCATGATGGTGCCAAAGTAAGATGGCACATGGTGAATGTGTGTTGATTATCGAGCCTTAAATAAAATCACGATGAAAAATCGATGCCCTCTTCCTCATATAGATGATTTACTTGAATAGTTAAATAATGTTTTTTATTTCACTAAGTCAGATGTGCACACTGGATACCATTAGATCAAGGTTGCAGAACATGATGCATGGAATACTGCCTTTAAAACCAAATATGGATTGTTTGAGTGGTTAGTTACGTCGTTTGGGCTTTGTAATGCTCCAACAACTTTCATGTATGTGATGAATGATGTATTTAGGCCTTTCCTAGATGATTTCGTGATTGTATATTTAGACGATATTCTTATTTTTAGCGGGACTTAGGATGAACATGTGAGGCATGTAAAGCAAGTATTGGATACTTTGCAAAGGGAAAATTTGTATGTAAAACTGTCCAAATGTGAATTTGGTAAGACTTCACTTGTGTACTTAGGTCATATTGTAGGAGGAGAATAATTAAAAATTGATCATTCCAAGATTAATGTAATTGTAAATTGGCCTGAGCCCAAAAATGTAACCGAGATATGGAGCTCCTTAGGTGCAGTCCAGTATTGGAGGAGGGTCATTTCAAACTTCTCCTTTATAGCAACTCCTTTTCATTCTTTAACCAATGTGAAGAACACTTTTCAGTGGGGAGGAAAGAAACAAAAATCTTTCGACACTTTGAAGGAAAATATCAGTATCGCACTAGTATTAGCACTGTCGAATCTTAAACATCCCTTTGATATTGAGACAAATGCCAACGGATATGCCATGGGTGTCGTATTGATGTAATATCATAAGCCTATACGTTACCACTCTGAAAATTTTACCCAAGTTGTTGTTAACTATTCTACATGTGATAAAGAGTTGTATGCATTAGTTAAAAGCATAAAGAAATGGAAACACTACTTGTTAGGGAAGGAAACAATCATACATACAGATCACCAACCCTTACAGTATCTCCAAACACAAACCAAACTGCAACAATCTCTACACTACAGATGGATGGGTTTTCTACAACAATTTCATTTGGTAATCAAGTACAAAAAGGGTACAAGTAACAAGGTACTTGATATGCTTTCTAGAACTCCTATTGTTGCTTCTATTATTTGGAAGAATACTTCTTTATTTCATGATAGCTATGTGGAACAATATTCCATTGATGAAGATTTTAAAGAAGTATATGAGAAGCTAACCCATGGTGCACAGGTAGAGAACTATTGTCTGCAGGAAAAACTACTCTACCATCTTGGAAAGTTATGAATTCCTAAAAGTGAGCAAGTCCATGTAATACAAGAAGCTCACACTTCTCTTATGTCTGGGAATTTTTGGGTAGGAAAAACTATGGCTCATTTATAGAGGTTTTGTTACTGGTCTCAAATGAAAGCAATTGTAACTAAATATGTAAAGGGGTGTGTGATGTGTTCTACTTGTAAGCCCTCTAATAGAAAACCGGGGCTATACTCACCACTACATGTTCCATCCCATCCATGGGAAAGTATCTCCACGGATTTTGTAGGGGGTTTACCAATGTAGAAAGGGGTTCATGACTATTTTTATGTTGTAGTGAATAGGTCCAGCAAGATGTGTATCTTAATTCCATGTAAAAAGAAGATCACTGCTGAGTAGACTGCTAATCTCTTCTTTCAGTATGTTTGGGTTCACTTTGGGTTACCCACATCCATTATATCGGATCAAGATACTCGATTCCTTGGGGATTTTTGGACAATCTTGTGGAGAATAATGGACAGCAAGTTGAAAAGGAGCATTTATTTCCATCCATAGACCATCGGAAAAATAGAGGTTGTAAACCAAACAGTGGTACCTTTGCTTCAAGGATATTACAGCAAGCATCCCAAGTTATGGGATGAACATATACCCTATGTACAACATGCTTACAACCGAGCCTTACATTCCTCCACTCAGTGTTCTCCTTTTGAGACATGTTTTGGGTAGCTACCTAAAGTTCCTTTAGACTTGATGTATGGGAAAGATGTCAATTCAAATGAAGAAAGAGCCCGCAAGTTCATCAAGGGGATCCAGCAGGTACACCAAGCAGTCAGGGAATAGATGGAGAAAAGTCAAGCACAATATAAAGCTCGACATCAAAAATACAGGGTTGACCAACAATTCCAGGTTGGAGACTAGGTATGGCTTCACATCGGCAAGGAGAGATTGAAGGGTGAAGGCAAGAAACTCAAGCCCATTCGTTATGGACCCTTCACTATTTTGGAGAAAAGTGGTACCAATTCTTTTCGTCTAGATATTCCACCTTATATGCAGATTTACTCAGTTGTAAATGTAGAGAAATTGAAACCTTTTGAGCCTCCCATGATCATGGATTAGTATGAGGAAGTTTCAATACCTTCAGTTGATGAGTTTTCTCCTGATTAATTGGATGAGTTAAAGGAATATGTCATCTTGGATAGAAAGACGAGGAATTCAAGTAGGGGTGATGTTGATTATCTTCGAGTAGGCTTAAAGGGCACACATCCATGCAAGGAAAAGTGGATTGAGAAGGACAAGGTGAGGGAACTCTTCCCTCACTTATCTATTGATTGATGAAAGCTTTTGGTCGTCCAAAAATATCTCAGTGGGAAGGCATGATCCAAAAAGCATCCAGAGAAGACTAAGGACAACTCAGAACTCGCAGAATCAATTCAGGAAGCCCAGAATGGCCTTAGCAAATAGAGAAAGGGAAAAAATTCAAAGTTATCAAAACTTAGTGAAAGTGAAATCATCGCAAAGAGTGTGTCGCAATGGCTCGTCAAACGGAGTTACGGATCAAAATATATTCGCGGTCAAATTTTGGTCAACCTAGACCAGTTAGTAGGGGGATGAGTCAGCATTGGTACTGTTGATGTCAGCATCTATATAGCATACGTGGAACATGCAGGAAGGTGACACATGTCATGCTTATGTTAACATGGTGACATGGCAGCACCAAAGGCTGCTACGTGTCACTCATATTTGGCCTTTTCGGGTCATTTCATGGACCAGTAAAAATGCACCACGTGGCAGTCTCTACAGTGACATGGAAGGCTAACATGGTAGGTCGACATGGCAGTATGACCTGGCAAGTCATATGCTGACATGGCAGGTGATGGTATAGTTGGTGATGTGGCCCAATGGTTGGCTGCCACATGGCCCAATCATGGGCTGCCATGTGGCAGTGGGAAAATGCCTGATGAAAACCCAAGAACGAAATTCCAATATATANCATGGTAGGTCGACATGGCAGTCTGACCTGGCAAGTCATATGCTGACATGGAAGGTGATGGTATAGTTGGTGATGTGGCCCAATGGTTGGCTGCCACATGGCCCAATCATGGGCTGCCATGTGGCAGTGGGAAAATGCCTGATGAAAACCCAAGAACGAAATTCCAATATATATATATATATATATAAAAGAGTTGGTGGGTCCACCAAATCCAGCGAGACCCCGCCAAATCTGGCGACCAACATCATATCTAAAACAACTACTAAACTCGGCGGAACAACCATGTTAAATGTGTGTGTATATATATATATATATATATATATATATATATGTTACAACAGATACCCAAAAGGGGAGGCCCACGAGTTCGACCTCGGGACCTCCCCCTCTATTAACACCTTAATACAAGCTCCAATAACCATAAGGCCAATGGCCTTCTCTTGATTACAAGGCTGCCCCTTTTTTCTTAAAAGGTGAATCTTCCCAAGTTGCAAGGGAGGCGTGTGAGGGTACAGATATCGAATTTCAAGACATTTTTCTCAGCATTTATTGCAGGTTGCATGGCACAAAAACTTAGACAAAGTTTATCTTGGGCCTGGGAGTGCCAGAGTCAAATGAAGCGTGGAGACAATCGTTTTTGGGTAATTCGACACCACAAATTCAATGGTGTTGTTTTTTTTCTGATATGAGCAAAACTTCTGTAGCTTGATTTCAAAATGAGGTATACTTATGTATTTTGCCAAATTCTTTTGTTGAGTTAATAAAAATGTCTACCCATTTGAGAGAAAGACCCGCAAACTTAATCCACCAGGGACGAACTCCGTTATCAAATTTTGTGGTCAGATTTGATGCTTATGTCTCTTCATTATTGAGATTTTCCTTCTTTAATTGTGCACTTTAATTTGTGCTCATTTAATGCAATTCTTTATAATTCACTTCGATGAAAAGATATCGGATCATGTGTTGACATGAAAACATACAAAATAAGCTAGTTGGATTAGGTGGGAGGAAACTAGTATCCATGTTGGCACTTGGTTATGGAAGTACGTGAAGATCAAGGAAGAAAAGGGAGAATGTGAACTGCGCGGAAGACATAGTGACTGTTGCTGGGTTGAAGCGAGAAAAAGAGAAAAAAAGACAGAGCAAAGCCCGAGAAAGCAAGTTGTTGGACGAGGAGATAGAGGATGATAGGTCAGCAAGGAAGAAGGACCGTGGATGACTCAGAAAGTAGAAAAATCCACCGTTAGATGCTTTAGAGCATCGTACGAGAAGGACAGAAAGACAGGTTGGTGAAGCCCTGAAAACGTGGATCAAGTTGACCTAGGGTTTTAGTATCTAGGGTTTTGACACCTAGGTTTCAACCTAAGGATGTCGGTGAGCTATTGTAATGTATAAATAAAGGTCAAGAGGACCTGGGTAGTTGTTGTCATTGTTACTAGTATCGATCTAGTTATTGTTAGTATGTTGTGTGAGAGAGAAGTGCTAAGTGGGAGAGCCTTATGGTATTGTAAGATATTCAGCTGGGTACAAAGGTCAACCCTACAGCTGGGTGCGTAGGGAGGGGAGAGAAAGAGAGGAGAAGAGAGAAGATCTGCTAGCTAAGAGCACAAACAAGAACTGTATGCTTCATCTTAATATATTATAAAGCACAGTTCTGTGGACGTAGCCCTAGAGAGAGGGTGAACCACCTATATCTTGTGTTATGTGTGATTGGTCTTCTATATTGCCATTTGATATACTATGATTGCATTACCATGGTAGATCTGATAAATAGATGGGTAGAGTAGATCTAAGCTGATAAGTGACATATGAATGTTGTGTTGTTATTGTATTAGAACCACTTGATATTCCCCTTGGCTCTAGACATCTATGTCCTACAACCCCCCCATAACTTCTTCGGGTGAGACTGCATCTGCTTTGCAGGTGTTGCCGAAATGGCCAGTAGTTAGGGATTTTTGGTGCACTCTTGGAGCCAAACCCTGGGTCTACCTCTGTGCCAACAAATGGTTCTGTTGTCGGGACCAGAATATTCTTGAGGGATTGTCAAGGCGGTTTCCATCAAAGATAGAGACTCAAAAGTGGATAGAGGATCAAGAAAAGGACTTCGTTGAAGCCCAAAACAAGAACCCTAATCTTAGTATAGAGGATTGGTTGAAAAAATATATCGTTATTGATTTACACGATATTTTCTTTGGGGAAATCCATCAAGAGCTATACAAGTGGTTAGCTAGGTTAGAAGATTGCCAGTTTGAGATCTGATCTAAACCTCTTGTGGTTTGGACGTCGGAGCGAATCAAGAAAGTCAAGAGAGATGATAATGTCGTATCACAAGTAGTAGATTACTGGTTTGATAGCACCATTGGAGGGTACATCACCAAGTTTGTTGTTGACAGAGTAGAGTCATTTAGCCAAGCCGAGAGATATTTCTTCAAGGGACCCAGAGGGAAATTTTTACAATTCCTGAAGTTGAAACTCAAGATGCTATTGCATGAAAAGAATATCTTGAAGATACAACAGGTTGGTCGGATCTAGAAAAGATAATGTTCAAAAATTCAGACAGTGACAGCGACACAGAAGCTGGACATACACGCAGTGGAAAATCGTTCAGATAAGTTCACTTTGCGAACTTATTCAAGAAGAACTACGGGGACGAGGGTTTCTATAGTGGAGAAGAGGTAGATCTGACAGATGAGGAGCATTCAAAACCTACTAGGATAGAGGAAGGGAAAGTTGAAGAGCTTCGTCGAGAAGAACCTGAAACTTCAGGAACTGCGCAGACTATTGAAGTAAGTTATATTATCCCTCCTATTGATTCAGTAGTATTAATCAATCAGAGTAATCCAATCCACCAGAGCGTCCAGAGAACCGTCACTAGTATTCCACCACATACTTAGTTAGGAACCCTAGGAAGATCTATGGCATATGAGATGAGGCTTCCTATATTTAGGGAAGATGGATCAGAATATCTTGATCAAAACTGGTTCTTGTGTGAAGCCGTATGGAATATTAAAAATGTCACCGATGAAGCTATCAAAAGAACCTAGTTTAGTACCACTCTAAGAGATCACACACTGAGATGGTACATGAAGCTTGTCCAAGGACTTGCACAGCCTAAGCCACTGAATCATATTAAGAATGTGTTGATTGCATAGTTCAAGAAACCCAAGTCAAAGTCATAATGTATTACAAAGCTGAAAAAGATCAAGCAGAAGGTAGCCGAACCTGTTTGGGAATTCGATCAGAGATTCAAAACCTTAACATGCCAATTGACTTTTCAGATCCCATATGAGAAGAACAAAGAATGGTTCATCGCTGCTCTCTTACCACACATCAGAGTTCCTCTAATGCAATAGAAGATTGTTTTTCATTCTGAGGTGCTAGAGATCGCCATGAAGCTAGAATCAGCCCCTATGGGAGAATATAGCTCAGGTATGAGTCAGATCTTGAGTCAGCTAACTAGTTTGTCTCTACAGGTCGAAGATATGAAGAAAGACAAGGGAAAAGATAAAAGAAAAGACATCATATGTTTCAGGTGTATATCAAAAGGCTATGACAAGGAACATTGTCCCCTATTCAATGAATACTTGGCTTCTGGAGCTTCGAGCCCTTTGAAGAAAGTCACCTTACCCTGGTGCGAGGTATGAAGAAATAGGCATCACCCTGGTGAGTGCTATTACATGCAAAAGTATGTTCAGACACCCTCAAATTTGTATTGCACGTTCTATAACTCCGTGGGACATGATGATAGGGATTGTAGGGCTTACGATCTCATGCATGAAAGGTCGAGAGACATATATAAGATTCAAGGCAAATTACAACAAGAAGGAAACACTACGCAGTATAACTCCCCTGGGACAGGAAACTTCAATCCTCGCAGTGGATTCAAAGGAAGAAGATGAGGAGGAATGGGTCGAGGCTGAGGACAGATAATCTGTTATAATTGYGCATAACTAGGACACCTCGCAAGGGATTGTCAGAACCCTTGTACTACTTGCAGCTACTATGGCTCGTTTGAACATGTTATAGAAGATTTTCTTGTGMTGCTAGCTAAGCTTCAGGAAAGATGAGGACCTTAGTAGATCCCACAAGTGCAACTGATATATGTTGAACCTAGTGGAGAAGACCCTAGAGTTGTTATTATCACTAGAGGAGGTGTTGTTACAGGAGAAGACGGACTAATCCAAGGAAAGACTACAGAAGACTCRAGAATCAGAAAAGMTACAAAGAAGACGCAAATGTTTGATGCAAAGAAAGAAAGACAAATGTTTGAGGAGGCAAGAAAAGAATTAAGAGGAGACCAGGGTTCCTCATCGAAGACAAGACTAGAAGTGAGAGAATATGGAATTCCTCTGGCATTTGATTAGTCTGCTTCGCCAAAAGAAGGAAAAGAGGTAATCAAGCTCATGGAATTTCTATATACTTGTATTAAGTTGATTCAGGATGAAAGCATTGTACAAGAACTACAAACTTTAATCAGACAATATGAGCTAGGAAAGATAGACCCCTTACTAAATAGGGTAGTACATCAAATCGGTAAGAAGAGAAGGACCAATAAGGAATTACATTTGAATGCTCAAATAGGAGAGTATGAGATAGATTATGTGGTCCTTGACTTAGGGTCAGAGGTCAATGTAATGACGAAGAAAACCTGGGCACTAATGGGAAAACTGAAGTTGATCTATTCCCCTATCAAGCTCAGGATGGCCAATCAGCAAGCTGTCATCCCCTTTGGATGATTGGAGCATGTCCCTGTGGACATCGACGGAGTAAGAACGTTTGCAGATTTTTAGGTAATTGAGATAGTTGATGATAGTTTTCCTTACCCTGTGTTGTTAGGAATTGATTGGGCTTTCAATAACTCCACTTTGTTTGATTTAAAGAAAATATGTATGACTTTTGAAAGAGATAGCCTTAGGGTCATTGCACCTTTAGATCCAGATGAATTTCATTGATACAAAGAACCTATCAGAGAAGAATACCACGCATATGAACTGGAAAACATATACAAATTAACAACTAGATAGAAGGATTACATTAATCCTACGGCCGATGAAAACTTAAGCTGGAGAAGTGACAACGCATGTTCATCAAACTCAGAAGAAGCACTGGAGAACTGGAAGAATAAGATGTACTAAGTATCTACAAGAATATGTGTTAGATTAATTAGAGAATTTCGTTGGACCAGCACAACAGTAAGTAACTTACCCACCTTTGATGGTCTAAATCCTTTATAAACCTTCTTGTCGGACTTTGAAGAAAGTGTACCAATGCAACAAAGATTGTTGGTGATGGATGAGACCCTGAAAGAAACCCCAGCAAGATGGTGGGGGACACACAAAAATAGCATTACAGAAGGGGTACAATGTCGTACCCTGATGGCAGCACATTTCTCAGTACAAGTAGAAGGCTGTGAAGCTCACTACACAGGTCAAAGTTGTCCAAAGGACCATGTGCGGAGTTGCGAGGAAGCATGGAGCAACATTCCCCAAGAACAGTGGGTGCACAAATTCATCAACACACTGGACACGACACCTATCAACTGGTACCTTCAAGCAGAGATGTGCCTCATCACTACAGATTAGAAAGGTATGACTCAGAATTTTCTAACCACCTTCTTATTTGAAAGTCAATATCCTTCGGCAGATCAAGCATGACATATTGTGAGATAGAAAGTATTCAAGGAGGCATCTAGCCTTCCTTTGGAACAAGAAGAGGATGAATGGATTGTGCCTCTCCAGAAATTGCAAGGTTGTTACAACATCAATGTTGATGAAGACGGTGATTCTAGGAAGGTGAACATCGCAAAAACAGAAGGAAAAAGAGATGTGGAAGGACCAGGAGTTGAGCTACCAATCATTGGACAACCAATCAAGATTAAGAAGGTCAATATTGGGACAGAGCAGTCACCAAAGTTTGAAAATGTTGGAGATTATTGGGATGTTGCTACCATTGACAAAATTACAGAGTTACTGCATGAATATCAGGACTTGTTTCCAACCAAGTTCACTGATATGAAGGGAATTAAAGGGCCTATGGGAGAGATGATGATTCATTTAAATCCAGATGCAAGACTAGTCAAACAGAGACCTTACAGATTGAACCCTAAATATAAGGAGAAAGTGAAGATTGAGCTCGACAGAATGTTGGAAGCAGGGATTATAGAACCTGTCGAAGAGTCATAATGGATTATCCCTATCATGGTGCAAGACAAGAAGACATGAGAGATCAGGATATGTGTAGATCTCAGGAAGCTGAATGATGCTTGTTTGCATGACCCCTTCCCTACACCATTCATTGACGAAGTGTTAGATAATGTGGGAGGCCAGGAAGTATATTCTTTTACAGACAGATTTTTAGGATACCATCAGATCCAAATCGCCATAAGATCACATTTGCAACAGAATGGGGATCCTACCAATATACAGTGATTCCATTTGGATTGAAGAATGCCCCAGCCATCTTTTCTAGGGTGGTGGTCGAAGCATTCAAGGAGTTTTTGCATAAATTCCTAGAAGAATATTTTGATGATTGGACTGTTTTTAGTTTACTAAAGAATCATATTGAATGTTTAAGGCTAATGTTGGATAAATGCAGGCAGCGTCAAATTGCCTTAAACCTGAAGAAATGAATCTTCTTTTCACCATTTGGAGTGTTGTTAGGTCATATTGTATGCAAGCAAGGGTTTCTAGTAGATCCATCCAAAATTGCCATTATAGTTGATCTACCCCCTCCTACTTCAGAAAAATAGTTGCGCACTGCACTGGGACACCCAGGATGCTATAGGAAGTTCATTAAAGGATATGCTCAGATCACAACACCTATGGAGAAACTGTTGAAGAAGGATTGTTAGTTTAGTTGGACAGAAAAATGCTAGCAGAGCTTCGACACACTGAAACAGAAAATGGTTACTACGCCTATTCTGGTTTTCCCAGATTGGACCAAGGAGTTTCATGTGCATGTCGATGCATCTTCCATTGCTTTAGGAGCAGTTTTAGAACAACCTAGAGAAGGATATATTGACCACCCATTATCTTTTTCTAGAAGGAATCTATCAACTGTTGAGATTAATTACACCACCACTGAGCGAGAAGGGTTAGCCATGGTGTACACATTGCAGAAATTTCACCACTACTCATTGGGAGGACACTTTAAAATGTTTACTGATCACTCTGCACTGAAATACCTAGTCAACAAGCCAGTGTTTGGGGGAAGGATATGCAAATGGCTTATGCTATTCCAGGAATAAGACTTTGAGATTGTAGTTAAGCCAGGAAGAATGAACAAAGGTCCTGACCACTTGTCAAGGTTGGAACATGGCAAAGAGCCGACCAGTTTGGAGGATGCACTACCGGATACAAAGTTATTGGCCATTAGAAAGGTCGATGACCACTTCACATAGATAGTCCAGTTCCTATCAATAGGAATGGCACCTAGTGAGTATACAATTCCTCAGAAGAAATAGCTAGTAGTGCGCGCTGCAGACTTCTCACTTATAGCTGGACATCTATACAAGATGGGACCTAATGAGATATTAAGAAGATGTATTATGGAGGCAGAGTGACCAATGATCCTCACAGAAGCTCATGAAGGCATCGCAGAAGATTCTTAGAGCTGGCCTTTGGTGGCCTACCTTACACAGAGATGATAAAGACTATTCCAGAGCCTGCGACATATGCCAAAGAGTTGGGAAACCATCTAGAAGAGATGAAATTCCATTAGCACCATAGTTGACCCTACAAGCATTCTTGAAATGGGCCATTGACTTCGTTGGACCTATAAACCCACCAGGAAAGCGCACGGGAGAAAGGTACATAATTACAACAATAGAGTACTTGACCAGATGGGCCGAAGCAAGAGCAGTCAAGGACTGTAGTGCAACTATAGTTGTGCACTTCATATTTGATGACATCATAACCAGGTTTGGATGCCCAAAGATCCTTATGAGTGATCAAGGCACACATTTCATCAATAATACAGTTGAAGCCCTGACTAAATAATTTGCAGTCCACCATCAGAAGAGCACATCATACCATCCACAAGAAAATGGGACAGTTGAAGCATTCAACAAGATTTTGGAGAGAACACTAACCAAGATTTGCAGTGTGAATAGGGACGATTGGGATTTCAGAGTACCAGCAGTATTATGGGCCTATAGAACCACTTGCAAGAAGCTGACAATGCAGACACCTTTTAATTTGGTATATGGTCTTGAAGTTGTTGTTCCAATGGAATATTTGGTACCATGCCTAAGAATTGTTGCCTTTACAGATATGGATGATACTGGCGTTGTTCAAGAGAGGATTGCACAGTTGGTCGAATTGGAGGAAGACATATTTGTTGCAAGATTTCATCAGCAAGTACAAAAGGAAAGAGAGAAGGCCTATCATGACAGGGACATCAAGAAGAAGGCATTTAAACAAGGTGATCTAGTATTGATATATGACAATAAGTTTAGAAAACATCATGGGAAGTTCAGAACACATTTTCTAGGGCCATATGAGATCTCCTATGTTACAGAAGGAGGAGTTGTGCAATTGAAGACTCTGAATGGAGACTGGAATGAAGGATTAGTGAATGGGAGCCGGTTGAAATTGTACTATGACAACCAGTTGCCCCACATCTCTCAATAAATGCAAGAGGAAAAGGCTCTAGGTACCAAGTGTAGTTGAAACTGGGTACCAGACACAGAAAAGACAGTCTCCACAAGGAAGGAGAGGAGGCATCGAACAGAAAGCAGAGGTTACACTGCCCAATCTGAAGTCAAAGTAAAATAGGAAGCTCAGATCTGAAGTGCCTCGGGATGAGTCACAGGTGAGTGTTGGGGGCATGTTGGCCCTTGGTTATGGAAGTACATGAAGATCAAGGAAGAAAAGGGAGAATGTGAACTACGGAGAAGACACAATGACTATTACTGTGTCGAAGCGAGCAAAAGAGCAGAAAAGACGGAGCGAAGCCCGAGAAAGCAAGTCGTTGGACAAGGAGATCGAGGTTGACAGGTCAACAAGGAAGAAGGATCGTGGATGACTCAGCAAGTGGAAAAAACCACCATTAGATGCTCTGGAGCACCACGTGAGAAGGAAGGAAGGATAGGTTGGAAAAGCCCTGAAAACGCAGATCAAGTTGACCTAGGGTTTTAGACACCTAGGGTTTTGGTATCTAGGGTTTTGACACCTAGGTTTCGGCCTAAGGATGTCGGTGAGCTATTGTAATGTATAAATAAAGGTCAAGAGGACCTGGGTTAGGTTGTTTTCATTGTTACTAGTATCAATCTAGTTGTTGTTGGTATGTTGTGAGCGATCATTGTTGTGTGAGAGAGAAGTGCTAAGTGGGAGAGCCTTCTGGTATTGTAAGATCTTCAGCTGGGTGTGAAGGTCAACCCTGTAGCTGGGTGCGCAGGGAGGGGAGAGAAAGAGAGGAGAAGAGAGAAAATCTACTAGCTAAGAGCACATACAAGAATTGTATGCTTCATCTTAATATATTATAAAGAACAGTTCTATGGACGTAGCCCTAGAGAGAGGGTGAACCACGTATATCTTGTGTTATGTGTGATTGGCCTTCTATATTTTTCATTTGATATACTGTGATTGCATTACCATGGTAGATCTGATAAATAGATGGGCAGAGTAGTTCTAAGATGATAAGTTACATATGAATGTTTTGTTGTTATTGTATTAGAACCACTTGATATTCCCATTGGTTGTAGACATCTTTTTCCTACAACCCCCCCATAACTGCTTCGGGTGAGACTGCATCTGCTTCGTAGGTGTTGCCAAAAGGGCCAATAGTTAGGGCTTGTTGGTGCGCTCTTAGAGCCGAACCCTGGGTCTTCCCTTGTGCCAACAATCCACATGGAAGATGTGTAGGGATTCAGACAACCCTGAAAGTGTAGAACCCACAATCACAAAGAAGTACAGAAGAACGTGTTGAACTAAAAACTATCAAGAGGAGCCAGTTGGAATAGGTGGGTGGACACCAATATCCACCTGGATCACTCATGGCTGGGAATTGCAATTGAATTGATATCATCTTTCTCGACCATCATGTTCATGAATTCATTTCTTATTTTTTACCATGTTCTTTGATCTATGCGGGCAATGGACTATGATTTTGACTACGAAGATTACCACAAGTATTTAAGAAATCTTATGCCCCATCCCAATTTCTGAATTTCCATACAAAACAAATGTTACTTATACAGTTATATTAATGAAAGATTGTCATATGAGAATATTAAACTAGATCTTGTGTTGAAGAACTTGTTGTTAAGCATGCCTCTAGGTTTTTTTGAAAATTTATAAGCATACTTCTTAATTGTTTATAACTTTGTTATGTAAAACAGATATTTACAAACAGTGACAAAGATCATGTTGCAGAGGTCCTTAACAGGCTAGGGTTGGAAGATTCCTTTGAAGGCATTATATGCATTGAGACACTTAATCCTCCTTCAAAAATTATTGAAAGAAATAATGAATTTGTTATGTAAAACATAAATTTACAAACAATGACAAAATCATGTTGCAGAGGTCCTTCACAAGTTGGGGTTGGAAGATTTCTTTGAATGCATATTATGCTTTGACACACTTAATTCTCCTTCAAAAATTACTAAAAGCAATAATGAATAGGATATGCCCACTGTTAACTCTACAATCCCAAAGAAAACCATGGCCATTTCTCTATGGGTAAGTCAAGGCTCGACATTACCCAAATAAAATGTCATTAACTGAGAAACTCTACTAGAGATATGAGAAATAGAAGCTCCAAAGATCTCCAAAAATGCTTTGAGACACTTAAACCTTAGTATCTGGCAGGGACATTGTCGTGGTTGGTTAACAATAGTGCTCTTACTATAGATGTAGAATTTGTATGAAGATTAGAAGGAAAATATATGCTTTTTATTATTTTTTACTTCAAAATTTTATTTAATTTACACCTTTACTATGGTCTCAATTCAATTATTAACAATAGTTCTCTTACAAGTACTATAGATGTAGAATTTGTACGAAGATTAGAAGGAACATATATGCTTGAGAGGCAAAATTTAAAAAAGGTTATACTTTTCACTCTACTTAGTTTAAGAAAGGTTATACTTTTCACTCTGCTCATGTAAGGTTCAAAAAGGTGTTACCTTATCTAGCTATATGGAAGATAATGTCATTGAAGGTTTTACCTGATCTCTGCAAGGGGATAAGGATTTTCTTAATAGGGTCTAATCATTCTTTCTATTGAAGGGTTATTTCAATGCCAACCAACTTACTAAGTGAACCCAATAATCCATTGAGCAAACCTTCTAATGAATTATTGATTTTGATGGTTGATCTCATGTTAATCTTATTTGTTCATTAAAGGCATTTTTAAGAAATAACTCTAATAAGTAAGTAATATTGATTAAAGGTATTTTTAAGAGATAACTCTAATAAATAAGTAAGATTTATTTTGATTGAAAGGTCAATCCAATAGGGTCTTAATCAATCGAATAAAATATTGGTCAAATATAATAAGTGGACACATGATTTCAATATTTATGTGCATCTAATTAATCAATTGTGCATAATTATGTATAATAAGAATATGTTCTATAAAAAGAACATAGGTCCTTGTTGTACATTGTTGATTGTGAAATAATTAACCTTTCCCCCTCACTCTGTGGGTGTTTCCATTTTGAGTATTTTATCATGTAGGATCAGATCATGTGTCATTTGTGAATATGTTGTTCTCCTGTGATCATTTGGCTATATGTAATTTCAAACATGGTACCAAGGCAATTTTAGATTAAACTTTGATTACTAAATGGGAAAGATTATTGTGTTCTAATAACCAGCTACATGGAAACTTTTTATATCCACACATCTTGGTGATATTTAGGAGTATATTTGACTGTATGATTGAGTGTGGTGCAACCAAATTGGTAATGAATACTTCTTGTTTCAATGAAATCAAGTTTTAGACGCTCTATATCTACATATTGTCTCATCTTCAAGCAATGACACATGGAAATATGGCATCTTACAATTGCCACCTTAGAAAATCGCATAGTCCCATCTGCAAAGACAACTCCTTAGCCAACAATGTAGACTCAATGCCACATTCCCAAATAGGGAGTGTCACATGACACTTCATAACACCCCATGAGGTTGTTCCTCTAATTTTTTAAGGACATTTTCAAACTAGCATAGCTTTTCCCTTTGACCTATGATTCTAGTGTGGTTTTTCACAAACAATGTATTTACGAGTTCTCTTTGTAGTGGAATAGGTGGTTTCAATTTATTTTTTTATCTAATGCTATTGAAGTTACATTTTTTTGGAAGCTTTCTAAGGGCATAACTTCCTCATACAAACTCATTTATGAGTTCCATTTGTTCTTAACTTAGCTTATTTTGTGAGATTTACAAATTGTGTCATATATTTTAGCTCTTTCTCAAATTTATATTTTTAAAATGGCTACTAACCCTAATGAGATTAACTTAAAAAGCACCAATTATTACTACTAGAAATCCTACATGGAGGACCTACTCAAATGTAAATATATTTATCAAATCACAATTGGGTTAGAACTTGTGCCACTAGATAATGAGAGACTTTTGGAATGGTGTAACATACCTAGTTCCATAATAATTCATGTTACTACTATTCCAACTTTGTACATATTGTTCTTTTTAAACTTGTATTCAACACATTTCCATAATTAACAGCTCTAATATAGGGATGATTTTAAGGATGGAAATTTATTTTAAAATGTAGAAACCTTGGCGAATCTTACTAATCCTTCATATGCAAACTATAAATGTTTGGCGATATTTTTGTAAAAATATTCAAATTTCTAAGGATTTTATATAGTTTTTGTAAATTTTTGGCGATTTTTAAGGTAAAATAGTTTTATCCTATAGAATTTGGGTGAATCATTTTTAAAATAGAGAATTTCATTTTTGAAAAAACCATGGAAAATTAGCCCATGAGCGAAATTTAGCCCCTAAAATAATCCATGCTCTAATACCAATCTATTCGTTGTGCATTTAAAATGACAAACAATCTCATGCACATTCATATAAACATACAGAATTAAAACAACATTATTTTCATTAGCATTCCCAACATTTTAATTAGTAAAATACACACAAAAACTCAAATGCTAATATGGAAACCATAACACTTATCTTATGAATAAATATCATCAACTGGTTGCATACAAAAGCAATTCCTCACAACCATAGGCTCTACTTCTCTAGTTCTCTCAGTAGCAGGACACCATGGAGTTGGGGCTATGAGTCCATAAGGAAAAACGATTCCTATGGCTGACTAATCTCCCTCGCATATCCCAATACCCAATAGGTAACATCATACAAACTCCTAGAGCCTTCTCCACCACCCAACTCTCTTATGCAACCTACACCACCCTAGGTATGGAATCTCGTTCTTTTCCCTACAATGCCTCAGGAAAATCTCACCCCTTCCAGAGCTCTAGTGCAGACTGTCCATGAATCTCAATGTTGGGGCTCCAAAAATCTAGTTTCTTGTGGAGTCTCAAACACAACAATCCCATGCTCATTCCTATAGGCATTTACATATCAAATTTACATAGAAAGCATCCCAGCCTTCTATCACAAACATAACAGTCTAATTTACCAGCAAGGATTTCCCTTCAATCCTTCAATCTGCAGGTTGAATGGTGTTGGATTTGTACTC
Organism: Picea mariana; assembly: GCA_032191745.1. Lineage (NCBI taxonomy): Eukaryota > Viridiplantae > Streptophyta > Pinopsida > Pinales > Pinaceae > Picea > Picea mariana. The sequence goes on from JASDQU011177330.1 coordinate 20,550, forward strand.
ATTAATAGAGAACTCCATGCATTGGAGAGTGAAAAAATTCAAATAATGAGTAGGTAGATTCATGGTCATATTCCCCAAACCCAAGGAATTAGTATGCATGTTATGAACTTTCCACTTGGCACCCAAGGAACTCCACCTAACTCCTTGGCATGCCTCCCCATATAGATTTGTCCTTTAGCATACTTTAGGGTAAGTGGAATTTGATTTACAATAAAATAATATAAATCATAATTTCGCCCCTTTGGGCCCCCTTAAGCCCCTCTCACATATAAATTATAATAAAATAATATGACTTTATACTTTGGTCAACCATTGTGATAATTCAATTGATGGTAAAGACATTCGACAAGGAAATTGAGCTAGTAAACCATCAATTTAGGTTGACCAATGGAGTAAGTCAATTCTCTCTTGTTGAATCATATCCCCCCAATATTATTGTCCCTCTCATATCACAACCAGTGATGTGTTTTTATTAATAACTTTGATACAAAATATACATAAATCATCCCTTGTCTATATTATCTAACTCACCAACCTATATAACATATATGTACAATTACATTACAATTCCCGGGGATTAAAACTGGGGTGTTAAATTTGACTTCCCCTTAATTTTTCACTATCATCAGTGCACATCACCATAAATGTGACCATATATACAATTTTTACATCAAAATATCAAAACCATTGTGGGTATGCCTCCCTCATGGCATCTTCTAACTCATGTGTCATGTCCTTTAGGGTGTACCAAATCCACTGGACCTTTACCTGCTCGATAGCTTTGTTCTAGAGCACCTTGAATTTCCAGTTGAAGATGTCCACTAGTTCCACCTGAAATTCCCCTTTGGGATCCACCTGAATCAAATTCCAATCAATGACATGGTTAGGGTCTTGCACATACATTTTCAATAAAGATACATGAAATGCATTGTGCGCATTCCTATATATCAAATCCCTTATGAGTTTTAATTGAAAGATCATGTTAAGTTCTCTACATGTGTGGTCCTTTATTCTCATCTTTCCAAATGATATGTCATACTTTACTTTATGCTATGATAGAAATAATGTGCTATGAGATTCCTCATTTTAGTCTTTTATGGTCTTTTAAAAAGTTACTATTGTGAATATTTATTTTTGAACAAGCATGGTTCTGTCTTAGGAATAATCTGTATTTTTGCATTATATTTATAAAAGAGGAGTACCACCTCTCTAAAAATGAAGAAGCATTTATCCTTGTAATTTTATCTCCAACACTTTGAACAGTCTTTGAAATCAACAAGGATACACAAGTGGGAGGATTTGGTGGATCAAGATTTTTATCCCCTGAGTTCAAACACAAATCAACTGCCACATTCCTCTAAAAGGAAATAATTAACCACTCTAATTGATTATGGTGAATTTTTTTAGATATTTTACTAGGCTTATTATGCTTTCCACCTCTAGGTGTCTCTAAACCTATGGGAGGTATTGGTGATAGAGGTTTTTATGGTGGAGTGTTGTTAGGAGATCTGATGAGCATTTATATTTCCTATAAATACTTGATCTTTAACCAAGAGGATTTAAGATCGGGAGGTTTTGGGAAATAAAAAAAAAAACAAGTTTGTAAAGAGGAAAGTAGAATACATAAATTTGGTAGTAAGAGAGAGGATTAAGCTCCATGAAATTATGGACTTGGAGGAATTATCCACTGTGGGACAATTCCTGAGCAAGAGGATGAATGTTGAAACCCTAAAATCTTGGACATTGGAAAATTTTGGAGGCAACACATCATGGTTTTGGTCAAAGGATAGATTGTTTGGATTCTTTGCTCGGGAGAAGACACAAATAGAAGCATGGAGGAATTCCAATGGAGGAATGGATACACAAAGGAGTGTAGTTTTTCTAGACAATATCTTGTGAGGTAATATTTATAGAGTTAAAGCAATCAATAGTGACCATGTTGATTCTAGATTTCCCGGATTGAGGTAATATTTTTCATATACACATCGATGGCACTAGCATCATAGTAGGAAATGTTATGGCACAATCATAGGGGTTTAAACTAGACCACTCAGTATATTTTGTAAGCGAGAAATTTTTATGGAATGAGTGCAATTACACTACCATAGAATTAGTGCATTTAATCATAAATCCTATTGGAGAGGCCTAGTCGACTAGGCTGAAATATTGACCAATGTAAAGAGTCATTCAATTGTGAAGCTTAGTCAACTAAATAGTTGGGTTAATCGACCAACTAAGGTAGTTACAATAGTTGTAACTACCTTCCATTGTTGTAAATTTATAAATAGGAATGAATTTGTGATGTGATGAAGTCGTTATTGATCAAATAATAAAAGACTACTTGTTTTTGGTTCCCTTCCTCCTCCTATGTATGCATGATTGTATATTACTATGTTGTATATTATGGCTATGTGACTAGACTATTGGTAACTACTTACTTTGTAATCCCTTATATTACAACATTGGTTCTATTGTAAATAGTACATGATCTAGGACTTTATATTAGTTGCACACATCCATAGATGTTGTTGAGGAGATCTATGAGTGGTGAAATTGGAGAAGTAATTCAAAAACTATGCCAAGAGGAATTGACTAACACTTGCACAAGAAAGGGCACAAATTTTCACAGAAACCCATGAAAATTTTCTAGAAGAAATCCACAAGGAGATAAAGAAATTCATTGACAAGGTTGCACATGAATAACTGAATAAAATATGAAGAATTGTTATCAAAGCTAAACAATGGTGGTCGAACTAACCTTTATGAATGGGTCGAGCAAATTGTTGAATATTTGTGTGAAGAGAAGGAAATTGAAGAATGCACTTCATTAAATGATGTGAAGAGAATATTCTATGATGACATACATGATAGTTTCCTTTGTAAAGTTCCAACCTTGTTTCATAAGTTTCTTATCGACAAAGGCATCAGTCACATTGTTGAAGCATGACCTCCTTTACACCAATCAATTCCAAGAGGAAGAAAATATAGAAGTGGGAATACTTCTTGAGAAAATGAAAATTACGGTGAAGATCACCCTCATTGACCAAGAGTAAATTCAGGGTCGACTATGGGTGGGTAGCCACTCATGATATGCCTCGAGAAGAAGAAACAACCCTAGTCAACTCACAATGAAAAAGATGATCAAAAGATATTGCAATCATGCTAAAGAAATGTAGGAAGAAAGCATCAACTAGAATGCAAAGAGAATACACATCAAAAGAAGAAGAAAAGCATATAACTACAAGAAGAATGCAACAATAAAAACTTGTGGTTGATTTACAAAGACTTGAACGAGACAAATGGAAAAAAAGAATATTTGAAACATGTGATGTTCTGGAGCCTCATCAAACAAAAAAGGAGGTCCTTAAGAATGATGAATCAATTGATTACTAACCTTATTTTGAGTTAGATGAGGATTGACTGGATGTGGAAGTAGAAGTAGCCTCAATGGTTCCTAAATTGGACAAGGATCTATAGTTGATTGAGGCAGGGTTTGTAGCCCTACAATTGTTAGAAAACATTGGAAGTATGGAAATTGACAAGTTTGTTCCAATGACAGTTAGAACATTAGATCCATAAAAATCAACTCCCATACAAGAGAAATCCCTAGACATAGATTTCGTGTAGAACTTGGTCTTGCTTTGATGTAGATTTGACTAGATAAAGAAGGAAGAGACATTGATAGAATATGGATCCATATTCCATGGAGAGAAGGAAATTGGATAAATGTCATACCCAAACAAGGTGAAAATGAATTATTTGAATTGAGGATCTCATGGGAGAAAACCCCTTCCGAATTTAATTACTAAGGAATACCAAATGTTGTCAATTTAAGGTTGTGGGAAAGAGACATGTCACACGGCCAAACAGAACTATTTTGGTAGAGTATAAAGACCAATCTTTCCAAACAAAAGAAACCAAAAAAGACATTGAAGTAAGACGCATTACATCTTCAATACTACAATAAATATTGAGGGTAAGACCCCTCTGTGAGGTGGACTAGATCATACCAGGCTTCTCAGCATGTGAACTAACCCTCAAAGTCTCCCTTACTTGACTCTTCTACAACCTTATTACAATCAATAATTTCACAAAATGATGTGATATCTCTCTATATCACATACACACCTATTTTTCCTTAACTGACATCCCTCTCTCCTGGACCTCCTAAGTCCTTATTTATATTATTTTATAGGATTATATCCATTACAATATTTATCAAAAACCCTAACCCTATCATGGTTAGGCTTGTCTACTTGCGCGCCACGTTGTTTTTCCTCCTTCATGCTGCTTTTTATTCTTTTTTTGCATACTGTTTTCTTGCCACTTGTTGTGCATGCTCCAAAATTAGGTCTTCCTTTCCAAAAATAGGTCTTTCCCCAAAACAAATCCTTCTCCAAAAGTAGGCCTATGCCCATAATAGACTTCCTTCTCAAAATAGGCCTGCGCCCAAAAATAGTCGAGACCACCGCCTTTGATAGAAAACCCCTCGAAAACCACCAAAATGGCACACAATCACCTCCCTCTATATGAAGGAGATGAAGGCCTAAAATGAAATTGGTTTTATTTGTGAAAAAAATTGGGACACCATGGATGTAACCAATGAAACAAAACAAATGGCACAATTTTCTAGAGCATTAAGAAAAATAGCCCTAACTTGGTTCATGAACTTCACTGATAATCAAACAAGAACAAAAGAATAAATTAAGAGAAATTTCCTAGCATTTTTTAAGACATGAGATAGTAAGCATTCAGAACCACAAAAACTCAAATAAATTCTAGGTGATTCAGTACGAGGATATGACAAATGATTTAAGGATATCCTTCGCTAGATCCCATATACTATTGACAAAGAATTACTTGTACAATGATTTGGTATAGGAGTCCTCCATAGAATTAGGGAACCATTATAATGCATGACATACAGTCTTGTGAGGATGCCCTTAAAAAGGCCTAGGAAATACAAACTTACAAAAATTGGACCACACCTTCATTAGATAATAAAATTGAAGAAAAACTTGAGATGATGCAAAATTCATTGTGAGATATTTCCCTTAAAATAAGTGAATTGTGGTGCACTTTTTGTATGAATGAAGGGCATACAAAATTATTATTTTACACATGAGGAAGTAACTGACATAGATTTAGATGTTAGGCAAGTCAAGATTGAATATTATTGTGAATTATGTCAGATTATAACAAACAATACCACAAAATATTTCCCACATAATTTAAAAAATGCCAAATCTAAATGGTGTGTCATATGAAAAGAGTTGAAACACATGTTGAACTTATGCTTATACTGATGGGTTGGGATGGTGAATTAGTGTAAGATACTTTTAATTTATTTAACAATTCATAAATCATTCATTAGTTGAGAAATAATAATCACATTTAAACTCAAATCATGATGCACGGAGTTTAACATGGAAATCCAATCAGGAGAAAATGATAAACTTATCTTTATAAATGTCTATAGGCACCAACCTACTATTACAACTATTGTAGGCACCAACCTATTGGAGAAACCAATCTCCTTAATTGAGCACCCACTCGAAAATATGTAGGCACCAACATGTTGGATACATCAATCTCCTCAACTGAGCACCAACTCAACAAGATGTAGGCACCAAGCTACTGGAGACACCAATCTCCTCAACTGAGCACCAACTCAATAAGATATGTGTAGACACCAATCCAATATCTTCATACACAGATTAATTTTGAATTCAACTGTATTCTTCATTCCACAGACAATCCTTTAAACCCTAGCAAGTGATTCAGGTGGATATTGGCGGCCACCCACCTATTGATACATGATGAAGATGGATCGATGTGGTTCCATTGGTATATGATGCATTGTTGGAAAATTGTATAGATGAATCATTATTGTCTTATCATGATTGATAAGGTGCACAAATGGATGAACTCCAAAGTGGTCCCCTTATGGTGAAAGCCCTCATGGGAAGACGC
>JASDQU011177330.1:28091-51221 GCA_032191745.1 Picea mariana
TGCATGTCCCTGACAAGATATGGATACAAGAAGTTGGGACTCGAAGCAATCGATCCTTTGCAAGATCAGTCGCGCTAAGCCCGAAAAAAACCCATGGGGGGCAAAAAGAAAGATGATGGAGTAGGAGATCCTTTTAAAATATTTCTCGAGGAAGCCCTTGCGCGAAAAAGGAATGAAATGATGGACAAATTTGCACAGATCCTTCGGCAGCTACCCACAGGAGAAACATCTTCATCAAGTGGCCATGCAACCCCCTTCAAGGTACAGGTAAATTTTGATATTCCATTATTTGAAGGATTTATAGATGCGAATGTTGTAGATAAATGGTTGAATCTGCTTGAAGGGTATTTTTCGGTCCACAATTTTTCCGATAGGGAAAAGATTACTTTTGCACTCCTCAAGGCCATCCCCCATGTTAACGAATCGTGGGATACTTACTCTAAGCAAAGGGCCATAGATGAATCTACAATATTTGTAGTCGCCCCCACTTGGGATTCTTTCTGGGATGCCATTAAAGAACAATACTACCCTATTGGAAGCTACGAGGACCAATACACCAAATAGACCACCCTGCGTCAGGAAAGGGACTATATAGTACCAGATTTAACCAATATTTTCCATACCTTGCGCACCAAATTGGGTATCAAAGACTCTGAGTGACATCTGGTGCTCAAATATCGCGGTTGTTTTCATAGATACATTCAAACAGAAATGGATTTTTTGGACATCGCATCATTGAGTTTGGCTTATAGATATGTTGTCAAGATCGAGCATAAACTTAAGCAGAAGAGGCGAGAGTTTGGATATGCAAACTCCTCACAGTAGAAGCAGGGAAGAGGTAGCCCCAACCCACACAACAAGGGATAAAGCAAAGATGGTCACTCTCAAGACAACCAGTCCAAGCTGCAACACAAGAAGGTTAATGAGAAGTAGAAGAAGGACACGGGAAAATGGTGTGAATACCATAAAATCCCTTGGCACAACACCGAAGAATGTTGCTCCAAGTAGTCACTCATGGCCGAGCTGAAAGATTTTGAGTCAAAGGTCGATTCTAACTCTGAACCAAATCCATAAGGATGGAAGCGGATTATCGATGTTGAACCCAGTGCCACTTTCGTTATCACCAAAGTCTAGCCAAGCAAACCAGAAGAACCAGAGGAAGGGGAACACTTCTTTCACTCACAGACATGGGTAAAGGGGGCTCTACTTCATTTCATGATCAATAGCAGCAGTCAGAAGAACCTGATCTCAGCAAAGGTCGTCAAGCGGTTGTACCTGCCGATGACACTGCACCCGCATCCCTACACCATTGGTTAGCTTCGCCAAGGAAGAGATCTACGTGTTATCCAACAATGTCGTTTCCCTACGACATCAAGACTTTTAAAGACGAGGTATTGTGTGATATTTCTCCCCTTGAAGTTTTTGATGTTCTTTTAGGACAACCATATTTGTGGAAGTGACATGTTATGAATGAGTCTAGACCCTGCAATGTTATTATTACTTTGGGTAGACAATTGTACAGGATACCAGAGGTAGCACCACCTACCGTTATTTCTTTAACATCTACTAAGCAATGCAGTAAGGTAATTTCACAAACCGGCAAGTTTGTCTTCTTTGTGATCCATGCTCACAATAAGTAGAAGGTTGCCACCACATTTTTGGCCTCTACACAGAGCCTCTCTTTGCAGCAGAAGCAAGTGGATGGGATTGCGGAAGAGTACAGAGACATCTTCTCCTCACCCACTGGGGCACCTACGCATTGCCAAGTCAAGAATCCAATTGATCTAAACCCCGGTGCACCTCTGCCTAATGGACCAGTCTACATCACTCGTTGATGGAAAATGAAAAAATCAAGCATCAAATCCAAGAGATGCTTCAAAAGGGGCACATCAGACCCAACTCCTCCCCTTGCGAGAGCCCGATTGTATTGGTACAGAAGAAAGACGAGACCTGGCGGCTCTGCATTGATTACATAGCATTAAACAAAATAATAGTTAGGAACTAGTACCCAATTCTGAGAATTGATGACCTTCTTGACCAACTCAAGGGGACAAAGTTATTCATCAAGATTGACCTAAAGTTTGGCTATCACCAGCTTCCCATTGAACCAACTGATGTATGGAAGACAACTTTCAAATCTAAAGAAATATCTTTGAATGGTTGGTCATGCCCTTTGGCTTAACAAATGCACCAACCACTTTCATGAGGTTGACGAATGATGTATTGAGACCCTTCACCAACTCTTTTGTGGTGGTATATTTGGACATCCTCATCTTCAGCAGAACTTGGGACGAGCACATGCATCATATTCAACAGGTTTTTAGCACTCTACGGCAACACAAACTATATGATAACTTGGAAAAATGCTCCTTTGGCATGAACAGGGTCCAATACTTGGGCTACATTGTTGATGAACATGGGGTACATGTTGATCCAGCTAAGATCCAAGTCATCTGTGACTGGCCAGTCCTGACCACACTAACCGAGCTTCAGAGCTTCTTGGAACTGGACAACTTCTACCCACGGTTCGTGTTGGGATTCTCCCATATTGCATGGGCCCTCAGCCAAGTGACCAATGATGGTGGCAGGGAAAATTTCGCGTGGGGGAAGGAACAATAACGAGCCTTTGATGATCTAAAGCATCGCTTATGCTCAACTCCAGTACTCTCCCTACCCATTCTGCAAGAATTGTTCGAGATTGAGACTGATGCATTTGACTATGTTGTAGGCGCAATTCTCGCTCAACATGGTCATCCGGTAGCATACCATAGTGAGACACTCTCAGGTACTGTCCGGAAATAACCCACCTATGACAAGGAAATGTATTCCATTGTACAAGTCTGTCGTCAATGGAAACATTACATTCTGGGAAAGGAGACAATCATCCACACTGATCACAAATCTCTGCGGTTCATATAGACACAAGGGAAGTTACAGAACGACCGCCATCAGAAGTGATCCACCTACCTGCAACAGTTCCATATCAACATAAAGTATAAGATAGGGAGCACAAATTGTGTCGACGACTGCCTCAGTCGACCTCCCATGGCTACACTCACCACCATGCTCCATTCCTGTGGACATGAGGCATCTGATTGGCCCCAACTTTATCAACAAGATCCATACTTCGCCAACACCTATCAACTCTTGGGTACAGGCGCAAATGTCACCAATTTTCACATTCAGGACAGACTGTTATGCCATCTGGGTCATCTCTGTGTTCCTGCAAGTGAGCGTGCAAAGTTGATTTGGGAGGCTCACTGTAGTCGGATGGAAGGAAATTTTGGTGTGGAGAAAACTATGTTTGTTCTACAAAAATATTTTTATTGGCCAAAACTTCGATAAGACGTCAGCAAGTATATCAGATCTTGCACTGCTTGTGCCATTTCCAAGCCAGCCATCAAGAAGCAAGGCTTATTCACCCCTCTTCCTACTCCCGAGAATCCTTGGGAATCCATATTGATGGATTACATGTCTGACCTTTCGTCCACCAAGCAAGGCAATGATTGTGTATTTGTGGTAGCTGATCGGTTTTCGAAAATGGCCATCCTCGCGGCCTACAATAAGAGCATCACAGCGACAAATACTACCAAGCTCTTCTTCGAACGAGTGTGGGTCCATTTTGGGATACCACAAACCATCATCTTCGATCGAGACAACATGTTCCTCAACACATTTTGATCGAGTCTATGGTCACTGTTGGACACCAAGCTCATTAAATCCATTTCTTTCCACCCCCAAACCGACAACCAAACAGAGGTCGTCAATCGGATAATTTTGCACTTCCTACGCATGTACAAATCTAAGAATCTGCGTACATGGGATGAGAGCCTTCCCTATGTTCAACACAGTTACAACAGGACTCTCCATAACTCCACCGACCATAGCCCATTTCAGGTGGGGTTGGGATACCAACCCTTGGGTCCCATTGATGTTGCACTACCTCTTGCAACCACACAGAAAGAATCCTCCCATGTTCAGACTGAGACCGACAAAGCCACCAGATTCATTGAGTGGATTCAACACATCCACCAACATGTCCATGAGATTTTACAGAAAGCCAATGCTAAGGACAAGCAGCGCCATGATCAACACAGGGTACCGCACCAATTTCAGATGGGAGACAAGGTCTGGTTACATTTGCAGAAAGATCGCCTTATAGGACCCCATCAAAATCTTCACCCACTTCGATATGGGCCTTACACTATCACCAAGGCTATGGGTAACAATGCTTTTGATCTCAACACTCCACCCTTCCTTGGCTTGCACCCAGTGTTCAATGTGGACCTCCTTCGACCATATTTTCCACCATTATTGGACACCTAAGAGATCGCAGAACAACTGACACCAACATAGCTCAATCCTAACTGCATGGAACATGCATCCACTTATCATATAGTGGACACAGGTCAAGGGCACTCGCCAACAGAAGGGCACTCGTCAAGGCAGGGCATCTCCTACACCAAGGAAAGTGGCTCACCCAGGACCAAATTCAACAAATGTTTCCTCACTTGATGGGGTAACTCAATGCAATGGAGGCCATTGCTTGCTAAGGGGGAAGGACTGATCCAAGAGGATATTGGTGGCCACCCACCTATTCCAACTGGCTCCTCTTGACAGTTTTTAGTTCAACATGTTCTTCTGTAGTTCTTTGTAATTGTGGGTTCTACACTTCTAGGGTTGTCCGAAGCCCTACACATCTTCCAAGTGGAGACTGGTGGCCACCCACTTAATCCAACTGGCTTATTTTGGATGTTTTCATGTTAGCACATCTTTATGTACTTGCAGGTCCGTTTTGGGGGCCTAAACAATGTTTTTTTTGTCTTGCCACAGTCAAACTATAGATGGAGTCAGAGTTTGACAACGTAATGTGTAGTTCTCGAAAATACCTTTCCATTGGACTATCACGTGCCTAAAATGGAGGTCGTATGCAAAAGTTACGACCCTCGAAAGTTGAGGTACCAACTTACCCATCAGGGCCCACATAACTTTTGGTGTTTCACCTCCTAGGGTTAGGTTTTTGGATGTCTAGGGTTTTGGCATTCATGAGTAATGTTAAAAATGCCTCTGGACCTTCATTGTAATCATTTCTCTTAGACGGATGAGCGTAGCATCCATATCTCTTCTTAGAGATAGCTACCACCATTCGAGCAAGTTGTTTTCAGTTTTGCAGTTTTACAGTTTCATCATATTTCAATTTTTCAATAGAATATATTGTTCACTGGATATTTGTTGTTGTTCTCTGTATCTTTGTGTTATTGTATTGAGTCTATTAGTCAATTCGTTCTGCTCATAAATCCAGATCGGCAAGCCTCGTAACATCATTCCTAGAATGTAATCATTGACGCCGACATCCATTGATGACAACATCCACTAATGGAAACATCCATTGATGGAAACATCACAACCTTGAAACAATGCACATGACAACATCATAGACCTTCAATCCTTCATAGCGCACCTTTAGAAAAAGAAATACCTCAAGAAAATCCCTTAGACTTCTCTTGCACACCTTTAGATCCCATAAATATACCTCAGTACCTTTAGCGCACCTCAAATCACTTTTGCACACCTCAAACTTGATATATTGTTTGGTTTCCCTACAAATGCAAAAATATATCCTATATTTATAGTAATTGTGTCCCCACTTTCAGGGCCAACCTCTAAACACTGGCTGAGTCGACCTCAATTTTCTGGGTGGGTTGTCGAATGAAAAACTTCATATCTCCTCATTCCTAGGGAGTTATAAAGAATCTCATATATCGTTTAAAATGTCTCAGAACAATATTTCCAACCATATAACTTGTACTCCCATTTGAGCTAGGTATGTAGGGTAAAACTTCCTTCAAAGATAGGGTATCCAAACTGATCATTAAAAATCCAAAAGTAATACCCTCAACAATGTATGTCTTGTAATATTTATCTTGGACATTTGTAGGCTTGTAATATTTATCTTAAACATTAGTAGGCCCCCCCTATATTTGATGGCAACCCTTAGTCAATTATGTAATACTCCCCCTGTCTGCAACTCTCCTTCTGTCTGCAACTTCTCCCCCTTTGACATCAATGGTAAAGGGTTGCTTCCCTTGATCTTGTTCTTACCTTTACTGACGAGATGAGAGATATATCACCCTTGTGCAACATTTTTCTCCTTTAACTTCATCGAGTATGTATACATCACTTGAGGTTCTATTTACATTTGCCACTAATCTTCCTAAAGTTGTTTTCCTTATCTCTCACCCTTTAGAATGAAATCTGAGGTTGTAACATTGATCAGACATTTGGATGACACTTAGAAGATTATGCTTTAACCCTTCAACATAAAATACATTCAATGTCTTTGTCTTTCCACTATCAATACTAATAGTACATTTTCCAACTATCCTTGTAGAAGCATTATCTCCCAAAGTAACATTGCTTCATTTTTCTTCCTTCAAGGTGAGAAACTTGGTCTAGTCCCCTATCATGTGTTTTGAACATCCACTATCAATGTACCATTGGTTCCCTTTATTTTGAGCCTAAAGTGAAAGTCCAAATTCTTCCTTCTTTGATTATTCTTGCTTCCTTTTCCACACCCTGGTGTATTCTTCTCTATGCTTGGTAAGAACATCTTCTTCCATGTTTTGTTTAGGAGAATTTATTATGCTGCTTCTACAGTCACATGCTATGTGCCCGTAGTTATTGCACCTATAAAATTCAGTATTGTAATCAAGTAGAGGAGCAAATGAATTGTAGTTTTTGTTAACAAACCTAGGAGAAATACTAGTTTTGTTGCTCACATAATCATCTTTTGAGGTCTTATAAGAACCTCTATTTCTATCCCTCATATGATCACTTCTTGCATAATATCTACAATTTATTTCCTTATGACCAAAATTATTGCAATAAAAACAATAGCCAAGAAAGAGATTTTGGTACCGGTTTGTGAAAGGCCTTCTTTGTGGAACAACTTTTCTGAAATCATTCTTGTTATTCTTGTGAGAAGACTCAGGTTTCTACTGGTCATCATTTTCTTTTGTGTTGCTTCTTCTATTGTTGATGGATCTTTTGAGAATATTGGCATATCTTCCAGACTTTTCTTCATTTTATTTTTTTGATAGCTTTATGACCTTAATGCATGCATCTCCCTCGGGGTCTTTTTTTTTCCGTCGTAGCCAAGACTTGTCTTGATGAATAGTGAACTTTAGAAACTGAGAATATTATCTAAGATTTTAGCATTGTTTCCAAACTTCACGATTCTATTCAACTGATCGATTGTTTTCTCTAGTTCCTTTCTTAAGGAAACGACTTCAGCCTCTAGCTTCTTGCAATTTTCTTCCTCTCTTTTTTTTTTTACAGTTGGCTTCTCACCACTTTTTATATCCCTTTTACTTATTCTATTTTAGTCTTCAAGATGATAACTATCTTCTCTATTTCTTCAAGATCATGATCCTCCTCTTCATATTTATGTAATTGCTCTTTCTGCTTCTTTTTCTTAAGCTTGTCTATTTTTTCTAAGACACTAATGAGTTTTTCTTCAAGATCTTCTTCTGAATCTGTTTTTTCTTTCTGATTATCTTCATTTTCTTCATCAATAGGCTTTGTTTCCATGGTTTTGGAGAGAGATTCTTCTTCATCATCAGTGTCTTCCCTTTCTGCATATGGACACTTAGTAGAAAAATGTCATTTTCTACCACACTTAAAGCATTTGAAGGGTAGCTTACCTTTGTATTTTTTGGATACTCCTTTTAGATTTTTCACAAATTATGCTTCTTATGTCCCTAATTCACAGCTAGAACAATCACCAGATCTCTCTTCATAAATGTTTTGTATCTTGTCCCAAATTTGTTTAGTTGATGTACACTTCATTACCTTGACAGTCTCGGAATCCGATAGACCACTCAAGATGACATTTATTCCTTTTGCATTGTTTTCACTTGACTCCTTCTCAGCTTCATTTGTATAACATGTCTGGCTAGGGGATGGTGTCCACAATGGACTACCTACGGTTGTTACGACATAAAAGTAAGTGGGTACAGTAGTGGTATTTTTTTTTTATAAACATCAAAGAACAAAGGTTACTTGACATTAACATACTTCAATATTACAAATTCATTTCTCATTACATCCCACACTGCAAGTTTCATTATACAACATCATTGCTACTAATAGATTAAATCATAACACAAAGTCATCCAGGATATCTACCCTTCCAACCTACCTATAAGGTTAGGGCCTCCAAGACACATAATCAACGCTCAAGTTCACGATTCATCTGATTGATTTTGACCATTTAAGATCTTTAGATGCTTCCATGTTCCTTAGAATAGTCGCCAGTTGGTTGTCTGGTCTACAATATTTAGACAGATAAGTTCTTCATCCTCAATCTAGAAATTATTTATATATATTGGTTTTAAGAAAAATCTGTATATTTTATAGTGTATCATTAGTGTTTCTGTTGTGTTTATCATCAATTTAACTCTAATTTTTATGACACTAGACTGTTTCTTTCAGTCCTTATTTTGTGTTTTGACTTCAGATAAGTTAGTTACCTTCTTAAATGTTGTGAAGCGTACGAGCTACTTCTACCAGATTTTTATGCATTGATGTGATATTTGCAGCTTGTATCAAGGTTTTTGGTACACTACTTGACCTCCTAGCATGAGCCTTTTCATTACTGTGGACGTATACTGTGTCTGACTCTAGCAAGCCGATACACTGTGTTAATTGTTTTTTGGTATCCTGTGCGACTCTGCTCTGTCATAGCATCCAAAACTCTATGATCTAGCCTTCAAACACTCCACTGCTCTGTTATATCAAGAAGGCAAAAGAGTCCTGGGAAATGTAGGTTCCTCTAATTGAGACAAAAACCATTGATTCATGAGGCAACTGGCATTGAATGGTGAGAGAATTGTTTGATTGACAAATTTTATTGGGCAGTGAGCAACATTCTGTCTTTAGTTACAAAACTTTTGAAACCCCCATCCTCTTGTGCTCTACTATTTCTGCTTGCATTTAAAGATTTATGATACGGATTCCAATCAGTTATGAAATAAAACACGGTTTCCAATTAGTTATGAAAATAAAACAAAAGTTTTAGCAGCTTGGTTTGGGATTTGGGAAGCCCTAATCCGAATTCCTAAGCTAAACTTTGGGGATCAACTCAGGACTCTCCACAGCATTACAAAACCGATGAATTAAATGATATAAACTTAGAAGCATGATTCTACATAGAAAAGGCCATGTTTATCTTATACGTTTGCTAGCTGTGCATGCAATTTTTAGTCTACATTAACAACTTGGCTATGCACGACAGGGAAAATCCGTATTTAACCATATATCTTGTGAGCATAACTGATGTGTCTTGTCCATGTGCTTCTATAGAATCATGTGATGAACTTCTTCTTCGAGAAATTAAAAAGGCTACAATTAAGCTAGTGGTTGTTGTATTTGTTATCTCAAAGCCAAAGCAAGTGGTACAAATTGCAAAATGGGGAGCAGATGGAGCAATTGCAAGCAGTTAAATGGTTAAGTTGCTTTTAGAAGTAAAGTCACCGGAAGGACTCAAGGATCTTGAGACCCTTGAAATCTTAAGGCCGAAAATTCTGTAGTCTATTTTGTGATAAAGGCGAGAAAATTTGTTCTAAGTGTCTTTTGACTTTTTAGCAATATAAACTGAATATCTGGTGAATTGCTGAGATTATAGATCTGTTTTATGAGTTAGCTACAGGTAGTCCATTGTCCTAAAGGTAGGTTTAGATATAACCCACTAAAAATAGACCAACCTCAATTTTTAAGACGTACACATTATCATTGTACAGATGAGTCTATTTTATTGTTTCAGTAATAGTGATTAGATAGTGTATTGAGCCTTCATATTCAACGGAAAATGTTTAAAAACATTTGCTGCTGGAGACATTATTTCAAAGGATTACATTTTGGTCTGTCGATACAGACTTATATGTCAAGATGAAGGTATAATGGAGACATAGTCCAAAATTATGCTCAAACACCAGGTGTTATCATCCTCGCTGGAATGATCAAGTTGCAGTATGTAATTATTTCCATGCAGGTAGCTGGAAATTAATGATGATGGTGCCTTTATATTTATGGGTATATTACAATTGGTATCAGAGCTGAGCTACAACATTAGGTTTGTATGGGCTCAAGATAAATTAATTATAGTGTTTTTTTTGGCATTCATCTTCTTCATTGCGTAGAATTTATTATTAAGATTTTGTAGACTAGAGTTAAAAAAGGGACTGCTGATTGATGTCTTAACACTCTGTCAACCTCACTGGTGAACCAATGGCCATTTTGGCAGCCTTAGATGGCTTCTAAATTATTAGAATAATAAGCTTGATATTACCCGGATTTTGGCTATAATCTATTCTACATTTCATGGGTTTTGTCTTGTGCAATTCCTAATTTTTCAAATCTCCATAACTAAGGCAATGGCATGCATCGCAACACCCTATTTCTGAGAATGAGGAACAAATAGGGATAATCTATCATCTGTAGGTTGTGGTGTGGGTGAGATCCATTGATTGGGGGTTCCATCCCTTACATTTTGGAACTTATTTTCTGTATATATTAGTGCTCTAGGCCCTAGCTATCTCAAAACTGCTAGTGTTGCATTAGTCATGCCAATGATTAAGTTATTAGGATGAATGAAACATCATCGATGATGTTCAGGTGTAAAGATCATCTGAGTTTTACTGACTGTCCTCTGGTTTGTATTTTATTAGTGACATCAACAGCACATAGGTACTGCTTGAGTACTAATCACGTTATAGCATAGCTATACTTGAATAATATCTTGCCAATGCCAAGGATTCCCTCTCTGTTAGATTTAATATGACTGTACTGTATATGTCCTCAAGAATCAGAAATGGGAAATGGCACTGTTTTCTAGAAAAGGGAGATGGTAAATGTCAGGAAATGGGTTTATGGGAATTGGAAAAGGAAGTTGCAGGAAACACGTTTCTGGAATTGAGAAATATGAAATACCAGGAAACAGGGAATCTAGAAACTGCCATTAGAATAGAATATTTTTAAAGTATAGTCATAAAAATATCAGTTCTCCTTTGATGAGCATTAATGCTTGACTCTTTTGCAAGTCAATAGTATCTTGTCAATTAAACACAATCCTGAGGTGCAATGCGAGAAGTTGGAGAATACTCGGGCTATATTGCAACAGAAGTTCCATTGTAGAAAAGATGACCTCAGATGCAAAAGAAGCAAAAGAAAAGAAATATAAACTAGATCATGGGCTGGATCAACTTGTTAAGAAGCCTGTTCACCAGCTACATTCTTTGGGAAAATTATGTTTCTTTTATCTTATGAATTGAACTAGTTACTGTTGGAACTTAGGTCTGCATCCCTGCCCTTCCCCTTCTTTCACCTATACATCCTCTTCAAACCTGATTTTTTGTTTTAATGCTCCTCCATGGTTTATGTGTCAGCTTGAGTTGTTTTTCCCCTCTATTATGTTTGCACCATTTTATTGCCTTCTTGAAAGATTGTTGCATGTCCGGTTTGGGTTAACAACATGTTGTCACCTTGGAATACTTTACTTAAGCTTATAGCAGGTTGGCGAGGCCTTTTTCAGCTCCAAAAACGTTGATTGCAAGAACAGGCTTGTTCTTGCAAATAGGGTAAAAGTGCATTGTTTTAGTTCTTTCAACGTTCAGAAGTGAATTCAAATATTTTAAAAAGTGCAGTGTTGGCGCCTGCATGCGCATGCATGATCATGAGCACCCCAGTACGCCAGTCATTTCTGAATTCATTATCACATAGCTCGTGTTAAGGTCATGTTAATATTGTGCGAACTTCGCCTGCGGTTGTCATCATCACAAGAGGTTGTGGAGAATTATAGTTACAGCTGCAACTTCATCAAAATTAAGGTCACGATCAGCTCATTGTATGCAGTCTCAGTGATTAAAGTTCAAGAATAAACTCATCGCTCAGTTTTCGCACTGGATGAAATTGAAACATCTTGGGATTACTTTCTACAATCTGTGGGTTTACTAAAGCAAGAAAAGCAGCCTAATACAAAGATTGATGATAAAGGAGATGAAGATGATACAAAAGATAAGGTTTCCCCTGAAGCTGGTAGCTCATCGAAGGCATCGCAACAAGCTGCAAGCAAGAAAAGGGCTCCCAAAACTAAAGGTACCCATCGAGTGCAAACAGATCAGCTGCAACAAAGAAAAGAGAGAAGGAGGGCAGCGAGGTTTGTATCAGAGAGCAAGAGGAACGGGTTACTCCACCAGGCCCATTGTCACCTGAGCATTTAGAGGACAAACTTGTGACCTCCACCATGCAGCAGGATAAAATTCCCAAGAAAAAAAACAAGGGGACAAAGGAAAACTAAACGACACAATCCCAAGATTGTTGTTACGAAATTTGTGCCTATGGAAACCTTGATTAAGGAATCCCCTGAAGCCAAGTAGAATAGAAAGAGGAAAGGGAACCAAGACCCTGAAATGTCCATTAAGCCTAACAGAGCTTGAATTGTCATGCCATTTCCCGAAAGCAAAGTGTGTTATCAATTGAAGATTTGAAAGACAGAGTATTCGACAAATAAGAAAAGGATCATATTCACTTCCATATCTCAATCCTTTTGCAGATTCGATCCTCTTTTCCGAGCATAATTTTAGATCAGCATTCACCGGAAACAATCCAGCAACTCAAGATTCATAAGGGTCAATCAAGGGTCGATTCTAGATTTATATGCAGATAAAATAAAATTCAGAGATATCATTTCATGATTAAATAGAGACAGAGCACATTCAAAGAAAGGATTGCTAAGGCGCTGCCAAAAATTCACAAAATGCTCTGTTTTTTCCTGTTTTTGTCATTCTCGTTCAGCACGCCTCCCGAACAACTAGAGGTGAATTTGTGAAAAACGAAAGAGGTTTTTGTTGAGAACAAGCCCATGCACAAAAACCTCTCTGAGAGAATCGAAGAGACCTTTGAGGCCGTTTTTCCATAAATTCGCCAAATGTTGATTTCCTTATTTTTGTCATTGTCTTTCGGTGCGCCTTCTGAACAACTACAGGTGAAATTGTGAAAACTAAAAGAGGTTTTTGTTGAGAACAGGCCCATGCACAAAAACCTCTCTCATATTTTACGTAGGTATCACAGTTTGGGAGAATCGAAGAGACCTTTGAGGTCATTTTTTTCCAGAAACTCATCAAATTCTAGGTGAGTTTTGTTCTAGTTTACTGCTGTCAAACAGGAGGAAGAGTTCGAGGAAGCTTCCAGCATATCCAGTTATCTCCCAGCTAGCCTTCAAAAATGCGCATGGATACAAGTGCTCGATTCATAACCTAGTTCTATTAGTCCTAGTTAGTTTTTGTCAAAGCTCAGTTCACTTCAGCATATGCATTAGTTTAGTTTTATCACTAGTAGCAGTTTTAGTTTTTTAAGTTCAAGACCTTTTTAAATTAAGGCATAATAAGTGGTCATCTATGTTTGATATGAACCACTTCTTTTTGTTAATTCAAGTTTAAAGTATACATTACTATACTCTAGCAGTGTTTACTTAATTCAATAAGTTGTTCTCCAACTGATAGTGTAGAGTTAAGCCTCAGTTCAAGTTGACGAGAGCCTCTACAACTTTGATAAATATGCAATTTTTGTATGTTTTGTGGGTTCAGTTTTTGGGTGGAAAAATGAGAAGTATCAGAAGGGCTGGACCTACTTACAATATTGTCAAGTTCTCTACCTAATGAATATATGTTGATGACAGTTGTTTTAACTTTTTCTTACTCAAATCTGTATGTGTTTAATCTGATCTTGAATACAAATTTTGTGATGTGTGCAAAGGACATTTCTTTGTTCTTTCGGCCATTGTTTTAGTTTATCTTTCCGTTGATTATGCAACCTGTTATACAACTATTGTTTAGGGAAAAGATCAACTAATTGACAACCTATTGGATGTTTTGCATCTAGATTTTTGTTTAAGTCTTAAAATATCATTTTAAGTCTTTATTCTCATATAGCAAGCAATTCATTGCATTGTTCGCTATTGTCTCCAGTCTTTGTCTTTCATATCCCCAACTGCCCATTAATAGCCATACCATTAGCAAAGGAGATTTTACCTTCATACTATGTGGCCTGTCCGTCCAACCAGATTATCATCTTTGAAAACCCATCCTTGAGCTGACCAACAAAATCAAATTATCCAAAGTCCAACCATTCCAAACTTGAGGTGGCCTAGCTCTGCTCTTTAGCAGTCAGGTGCAGACTTTAGAACCAACAGTTACTATGAAGCTAAATCCTATGTGTTGGATGAACAGTTATATAGGATAAGTTGAGCAATTTGTTTGAGCATCAACTCCCCATGTCTGAACTCAATTTTTTTTTTAAGGATGTAAACATTGTTTTCTAGTTCAGTGCTAAAGTGCAACCTCTATTGTTAAATGAAACGCATGTCGCATGATGCATCAGGTGTCCAAGTGCTTCAAACATGTTCTTTGCTATGAGACAAGATTTTTCTTGCTTTGGAATCAACTATAGACAGCCAGCACGTCTATTTTTGCATGTTAACACTGGGTCTTTTCATCCTATCAAAAATTTACCTTAATTGATCATCAAGGAGATCAAATTCTTTGTTACGAGTTTTGATGGTTGATTAAAAATACCAGACTGTCATCATGATCGGGCTTTTTGACATGAAGTACACAGAAACTGTTTATCATACTTCATCTGTAAATTTCTAACATGAGTATCATGAATGAATTTTTTTTACTGCCCTCAAATAAAAAAAAATGTCATCTTGAATCTTGATGCATCAATGATACATTCTTATTACCGAATTTGATCTATAGCAGATAAAGAAAAATAATACTATACCGCAGATGGAGGTTGCAGTTGAGTCTTTTGTCAAATCCAGTTCTAATAGAGAACAGATGGAGCATTGAGAGATCCAAGATGAAGCTCTGGTACACTGTCTTTGTAGTAGAGCAAAATGAGTCTTATGATTCATGAATGCACTAAATACATTTTGTTGCTGGGCATTCATTCCAGGACCTCTAATTTGCGTAGTAGTCTACCAAGGGCTGATCCAGATCCCTGTATAGAATCTGAAGAAAGAACATGTGGCAAGTGATATTTGAACCTGGGTGGAGAGGAAAAGACATCTCCTCTCACCCACCTGCACTAGACACAACTTTCTCACAAACAGACAAAATATTGTGTTTAGAAAACATACTATATATCTTTCAAATTCAAAAGAAAGCATGTCTTTTATCTATCTGAGTTGCCTATGTGTATACCTATATGGAGTTATAAAATTTGGGCTTACATAATGTTAAGTAGCACTAATTTGACATTTGACTCCCTACATGACAAAGTTTTTACATTTATTGACGCTATATAACATTGAAAACAATTTGTTGGCCAACAAAAATTGTAATAATCCTCCAAACATAATCCTGACCATCATCAAATATAAGCAATGATAGAGCAACTGCTATGATGGTATCGTCTCAAGATGGGAAGAATGTATGTTGATTAGATAACAGCCTTATATTCTCAACTTTCATATGTTTATTTTTTCTAGAATGCTTACTGCTTACGTCTGTGCCCCCGTTTTATCTTATTATAATTTTCACCCTGCAAAGGTGATATGGAGATCCACTCAAAACTAAACCAGCAAAAATAGCATTTATGAAAAATGTCATAACTTTCCACTTGACTATAGGAATCGTAATTTTTATGGCTTTTTGTAGAGTTTATGTCTAGCAATATAATTTTGATATCATCTACATCGGAGATTCTTAATACATTGGCTGGAAAACAACCGACAGTTGTCTCCAGCGATTCAGATTATGTAGTCTTTACCACATAGTCCTAGTGTTTTGACAATACCTTTTCAATGTAACTCAATAGAAGGTGTATTATACCTCTGCAAAGATTATTAAATTATTAATGATGTTTCTTTAGAGATTACACCATAATTTCGGATGGATTTCTTCCTGTATCACCCACAACAATCCTGGGCAACAAAAAGGCCAAACTATGTGAAGTGAGCAAATAGGTTCTTATCCTCCTGCGACAATGGACTGTGTTCAAACTCAGATGGGGTAAGACTAGTTTGACACAGCTCTGTAATGCATTTCATGCTTGTTCTTTTCAAAGGTTTTAGTATTTCCAATTTTGAGTTGCTTTTAAATGATAGGAATTTTTGCACTTGAATGGACTGCAGCTTGAATGAACTGCATAATTTCATCAGAGTGGAAATGTTGTGAAAACTGTGCTCTTTTTGCTATTTTGTTTGAGTGGCTCTCCAATTGCCATGAAATATGATGAGGGAACTAAAACTTTACAAGGGGTTCAAGATGTTGAGCCTATGATAGAAGGCAAACAAGTTGATGAAAGTGAACCAATAGTTTACAGGACAAAGCCAAATGAGGAAGCTGTCATTCATATTATTCCTGGAAAGAGATGGATATATCTTCTCTCTTTGATCATAATACCTCCACGGAGAATGGGACTCTTGATGGTAAGTTGGTCACAGAAGATGCTTTTTATTTACAAAAGTGCACAAGAACATATAGGGTAATTGATAATTGTAGCCAATCAGTTGAGAATACATTAGATAGCATGCCTAGAGGAAAATTTGAGATGCAATCTAACTAGAGAGATCCTAAAAGTGCTTTCGATCAGTTTCCACAACCTGATGCCACACAAGAGCTAGAATTTATTTGATGATGAATATGAGTTGAAAAGCACTTTAGCTCTTTCTGACCAATCCCCACATATGCGGGAAGAAATGAGAGATTACAACTCTTTTTATTTTTATTTTATAAAGCAGGACTAAAAAAGAGAGCAGAATGAATGAGACTCATAAATCCAATGAAGAAATTGCATTTTCTAATCAACAACTTGATGGGCCCAGGTACCATCTACCATGAATGTGAATGTAACAGACATCATAGGTGACTCCCTAAATGGAAATATGCCTGAGTTGTCCAGGACTAAATCAAACCCTATATGTATTCTTGGATTGCATATGAAATGACTCTGCAAGACAGGTAAAGGAAGAAAAAGATCTCTATAATGAGATGTTGGAAATTGTTATGACCGGATTGAATAGATTAGGAGACACTAAAGAGAGGTTCCTGCCAAGATGGCAATATGCATCTACGTGCTGAAACAATTCAAAATGGTTTTTATTCCAATAAAGGATTGAAACATAGACCAATCACAAGAAGCAGAAAAGGATACTGAATAACCTATTCAAGACTTTTAACTCCAGTGAAGTAAGCAACCCAAAGGAGGCTGATGCTTGCTGTTAAACATGCAGATGGTCAACTCTTATCGGGGTTGTTGGATATTGCAATGAGGAAGTTGCATGCTGAGGAAGGGTTGAAGATGTTGATGATACAGTTGCATGTGGTAGACAACCTCGTGCAAAGGACAAAGACAAGAGGATGTTTGTCGAGATGGTTGATGAAGGGATCATGTGAGAATCCATAAGACTTTAGTTGATCAAGTAACATCAAGAGATGATGATGGAAACTACGCAAGTATGAAAACTAATAACATGTGATCTGAAGGAATTGGGTAAGGATTCCTTCAGACATATTTTATATGTTCAAATGATGTATTCATGGATGAATGCATGTGTGTCATTGATATCGGTGAGGTATGGAAGAGGAAGAAACCTATGGTATACAAAGACAGTTAGAATCTTGCGGTGCATTCATGAAATTTGTATGTTATGTATGAGATGACTCTTGAGTTGTTGTAAATGATGAAATGAAAGGATTATATGCATGAATATTTACATTTGTTTGTTTGATTGAAAGTTCATATTGCAGGTAGAATGGTCTTGAATATGGAAATGGGTGTAAGTCCATAATAAAGACTGGGTGCTACCACTTGCAAGAGCTAAACATTATGAGAAAAATCTCATACTTGTGAAATTTGATTCTTGTACGAAACAAGTTCGAAACAAAATGTTTCTTATTGAAATTATTATGATGATATCTCATGGTAACTGTATGTATATGATACAAGTGAGAAGATGGATCTGTCTAAGATGGACAGATGATGGCTCCTGAAGCTAAAAAGCATGGAGAGAGTATCACAATAGTGACATTGGAACCCTATGATATGCCTTGATCATCGTTAAGATGTGCTATGCTATGTTAGAGCAAGCTAGAGGGATGTCTTGGCTATAAGATTCTATAAGTCTCTATACCCTTCCTATGCAAAGAAGCCTTGACAAATGATCGATTGCCCAACGGATTGTGTAGCAGAGAAGGGGATGCCTGATCTTGGAGGGTAAGTGAATACAAGGAAGAGGAAACTTGAATGAATCTGTTGTGAGATATTCGTGATACATGTTGGCTAAGATCATGAGTGCATTGGGTGTGTCTGAGAAAACAATGAGTTGGGTTCTATCCGTGGGAGCCATATGGAGCAAATACATGTTCATACAGATAAGTATTGTACTAAATTGCATACTTTATCTTGAGTTATTTACATTTCAGTTGTGAAAAGAAATTCATAGATTGGATTCATATCGATGAAAGATTTAATGCATAGAAATGGCTATGATATGTATGTTTACTTTCATGACTGTTGTAGGGATATGTTGAAATACTAAAACATTGGAGATGTACCAAGACAATGAAGAGAATGACATTGCATGTATAGCTGAAGAATGGTGACATAAACATTGTTGCAGTAACAGAACATCGAGGACGATATTATTCCAAGGGGGAGGGGGTGTAACATCCCGGTTTGACCCTCTTGACTATTGTAAGTATTTTATTCCTGTAACTAATAAATAAAAATACCAAGATTGATAGAGCATGAGCACCTAAAGGGGCTATGATACCACAAGAGGGGAAAGGTGGGGGGGTCTAAGGGGGGTTTATGCCTAAAAAATCTACCTTATGTTACCTTGAACTTTCACTCATTTCAAAATCTGAGTTGCAAAGTTAAAAGAGGTTAAGAGGAGTGGAGGAAACAAATTCCTCAATCCAAGCCATCATTTCCTAAAAACTAGCAAGTTGTCTCCCCTACATTCTTGGAACTAGGAAAACAATTGAATTGGAATTCTCTTGCTATCATGCATGCATGGAAAATTTGAATAGAGAGGAAGAAACTATTGAAAAAGGGATGGAAGTGAGTTTTAGAGAGGGAGTGTAATATTCCAATTTTTACTCCTTGAAATATTTGTAATTTAATTTTTAAATACTTTGCATGGATATTTTATAGTTCTACTACACTAATACCATGAAGTAGATATACCATGGTGTTGTGAATATGTAAGCTTTTTATTTTGTAATAATAAAGAAGAAGATCAAGCTCAATTGAGCTTGAGCACCTATAGGGGCTATGATACCACAAGAGGGGAAAGGTGAAGGGGTCTAAGGGGGGTTTATGTCTAAAAGAATATACATTATGCTACCTTGAACCTTCACCCATTTCAAAATTTGAGTTGCAAAGTTAAAAGAGGTTAAAAGGAGTGGAGGAAACAAATTCATCAATCTAAGCTACCAATTTCTTAAAATCTAGCAAGTTGTCTCCCCTACATTCTTGGAACTAGGAAAGAAGTTGAATTTGAATTCTCTTACCATCATGCATGGAGGAGAAATTCAAATGGGAAGGAAGAAGTTGTTGGAAAAAGGGGGAGAAAGGAGTTTTCGTGTGTTAGACAATAGAAAAGAGAGAGACAAGTCCATATAGAATAGACCAGCTATGAAAGAAATCTTTTAGACTTAGAAAAGTGCCAAGAAACCAAGGGGGATTCTGCATAAGCTTGGGATATCAGTCTGGAACTTTCTATGCACACACTGAATAACACTAAAAGGAGGATTTTCTAACGTATTGTGCAGTCAGAAATAGGTGCTCCTTGTGTTGTGTGGGGTAGGTAATGTGGGTGCCTAAGTGTTGCTTTGTCCTCAAGAAGCTCAACAGTAAAAATCACTTGGTTTGAATCTGTTGAATTTGAAATTCAGATTTTATCTTTTTCCTACTTCACCCTAGTGGTATTATAGCCCAGCTAGGGGGTGGTGTCCACAACGGACTACCTATGGTTGGGTGGAAATCGCTTTCTTAGTTGGTTGATTACCGTTTCTGCATTTACCAGGGTTTGACTGTCTCTGTGGGGAGAAAATATACATTATGTAATTGAAATTTATGGTTGGATGTGAAGTTGTTGTTGTTAAATTTTAATTCTGGGCCACCTGTCTGGTCTAAATTATAGTCAGAGCCTTGACACTGTTGTAATTCTTCTGAATGTGTTTTAGCACCTTTTGTATATAGTTAAATAATTAGTAATTTCACTCTACGAATTCTGTTTCAAATCCAAGACAATATAACTCAAACAGATAACCACCACATTCATAATTTAATCCGTCATTTGTGCCTTCTTGGGTCGCCCTCAAAAGTCCCATTAAACTTATGTCTGTCCTTCCCTTTGGGACAAAAAGTTGGGTGAGAGTTCGAGTTATTATCAGGTCTTTTCATAATGTCATTTATGTTGAAGATCTACAAATCATGTCTATTGCATGCTACGATTGAGGGTTTATTGTTGTTTTGAGTGCAATGAGCTCTCACTCTCTCTCTCTCTTACACACAAACATATAAACATGTCTTCACATTCACCTGTCGAAAACATTTTTCATCTATCTTTTTGGCTGGAGATGTTCTTCCTTGCTTGCTTGGTGGTTTATAATATATCTGTAAAATATTGACATTCAACCATCAATTGTACTATTTGACTTTTTATTTGTGTGAGCCTTGCTTGCTTGCATGGGTTCCCTTATCTTAATTTTGGTATGATAAACCTATAAACACACCCCTTGCATTTTCATGAGAACAATGCATTATAAATATTAGGGTTTGAATCCGAGTCATCATTATGGCAAGTGTTTTCCCTTATGCTATTTGATGGCCCCATGAACTCTAATAGGTTCTATAAATTTTTAATTATGTAATACATCTATTAAGTTGACATCCAAACAAGCACCTATACACCTTTGCTTTGTTTTGCTTGCACATTGTTTGCACATGTTTCATGGATCTTTCATTTTGTAAACCATCTATAAGAAAATTTGGCAATCATCCATTGAATTGTAATGAATAAAGAACTATATAGTGGTAATTACTTACTATAGGAATTAACCATAGTAGTTATTTTCCACACAGATGTAAGTGAATTTCGGGAAAAGGATTAGTATTTGCACAATATCAGTTATGCAAATGATGGAAGATTAAAGATGCGTCAAGGGTTTTACAGGGGTTTTAGACTACTGATTCTTGAAAGTTCGAGTCTAGAAGGTTTTGTTCGTTCGCTGTGACTTGTCTATTATTAAATTTTGATATGCTCTCCTGGTCGTTTAAGGGAGGAATTGTTTAAGACTTTCAGATGTTCGACACTCGATATTCATTGTTTCCTTATTTGAATGTTTTGTTTTTTTCGCATTTTGTATACAAGATATATTATCATTCCCTTGAGAATCTGCAATTGATGATTGGTTTAGTTGTCTAAAACCCCTATTGGGTCATAGAAGAACATTATCTTGGGTACTTGTAAACACTTTAGACTATTTTCTTCTAGAGCTATGAAAACAGTTAAAGTGTGGTTATTATTGGGAGCTAACTATGATTCTGATTTTCAATTTTTCCTATGCTCATGCTAGCTAACTTTACTTATTGTGCAGATTTCATTTATGGCTACAATGCTAATATTCCATTGAGGTCTACATTGTTGGACTTTGAAAATCCCAAAAGACAAGAGTAGGTGGATTAGAACATGGCTGGATAAGAAAAGCACAGACTTCTCAAATGTTTTTTTATAAGAATAGATGGATGATAGGATTCTGTTTCTCTTTCTTCAATAGAATTGTACCTACAGTCAAAGTTAGAGTTTATTTAAGATTGTTGTGGATATTGTTTTAGTACCATTAAGTGTGTATTCAAATGTATTGGAATGTTCCTCTGAACTCTGCATTTTTTCATGTTCTTCCATGGTTATAGAATTTGATCACTTGCTATAGCTACATGGTTACAATGTTGAAAGGGCCATCTTCATTTGAGTAATCGACAATAGTGGAAAGCTAAGTAACAGGACATGTCCTAAACCCCTTGCGTGTCTCGTGTCCATCGAATCCGACATGATTTTCCCTGACACATGTCGGATTTGATGGATCTACATGTCACAATTACGTGACACGAACTTAAATCGTGTTCAACACCACCTCAACTCGTGTCACGATTTTAGGACACGTGTCCCGTAAAAAAGCGTGCCGCGACCCTCAAAACCGGTTTTCCTCTTGTCATTTCACTCATTTTACCCACAGGTTGCAGCAGCAAGAGAGTTAGAGTGCAGCAAAGGGATTTGGTGGAGTGTGAGAAGGGATTCCAAGTGCCAAGCAAGTGGGTTTTTTCACCATTCTTCAAGTTTTTTTCTATTGCAACAATCCAAGAACTTTGCTACAACAGTCATGGTTCAATCATCAAGGGAAGCTGGAAGAGGGAAAAAGAAAGGGATGGATTTTCCTACTAATGTCGTCCCCCTTCCTTCATTTTCAACGGGGTCAGCTAGTGTTCCATCTGTTGGAAGTGGGGCTGCAACAACAATTCTAGAGGTTGAAAAACATGTTGTTTTAGCAAGGCAGCAAGCTCAAGAATCAAAGTATCCATTGTGGAAGTATGTCACAAGGCATCAAGGGCCCGGGTCCAAGTTAAAGGGAGGAGGTAACATTCTTTGGACATGTAATTTTTGCAAGAATCAATTTGCAAGCACCTACTTCCGAGTAAAGGGCCATTT
Organism: Picea mariana; assembly: GCA_032191745.1. NCBI lineage: Eukaryota > Viridiplantae > Streptophyta > Pinopsida > Pinales > Pinaceae > Picea > Picea mariana. The sequence continues at coordinate 50,872 of JASDQU011177330.1, forward strand.
GTTGGCCACACCTTGTGGAATTGGACCATGTCAAGGAGTGAGTGCATCCAAACGAAGAGAACTAGAAAGAGAGGCCAATGTTGGCGAGCGGATCATGGTAGTTGCATTTAGGAAAACCAAGAATGAGGATCCTCTTCCATTCTTGAGGAAACCATCTAGCAAATGCCCATTTGGGGATGGGACTACAACAACAAGAAAGAGGCCTACAATGGGTCCAATGGACAAGATATTTCAGCAAGAGAGGCAAGATGAGTTGGATCTTACCATTGGGTTTTTTTTCTAGCTCAACTTCATCTCATTTAATGTTGCACGGTCTCCTTTGTTTATTGAGATGTGTCGAAGTCTAACTC
>JASDQU011177331.1:0-26761 GCA_032191745.1 Picea mariana
GTGGGTTTTTAGGTTGAGATTCTTTGGAGAGATCTCAACCACTGATTAGATATGAGATGGTGAGATCCCATCCACCCATTCATTTAGGTATCCTTATGTTTCCTTAAGAGGGGCGCATAGGGTATTTGGAGGCTCATTCAAACATATGTTTACTTGGAGAGGAAGAGTGAAGCTTTGGAGATGAGAATGGAAGCACTAAGAGAGGATTTCAAGGGCGTCTCCTTCCATGGAGAGTGTTAGGAGGCTTAGGCTGCCATTGTTTTGTGGTGAGGATACTTGCTTGGAGGAGGGCGCACTTATAGCAGGGATAACTTGCACCCATCAGTTTGCTTTGAGGATAGTTTCAGTGGAGAGGCAGCACACTTATTCAAAGTTGTGTGCAAGGGTTTCTTCATCAAAGCTTCGGAGAGCTTGGGCACAAGGATTCAGTGAGATTGGGCAATTTTGGAGGAGGGCACACCATGCTTGAGTGCATCTTCTTGTTTGGACCTGTATAGTAGCTTGAGTGGGGTTGCCACTGTATCAGGTTCACTTGTTTCATACTTGTTGTATCTCACATGCTTTACTTCACTTATGTATACTCATATTCCAAATTGGTTTTCCCCGAGGGGGTTTTATCCAGTGTCATGTTGACCAAAAATACCTATGTTCATTTTCATTTGTTAGTTTAGAACAACAGTATTTTTCAGCTGTAAAGATCTAGAGGAGTGTTATATGTTTTAAGGTTTGTATCGGCTAACTTTCAGTGCCTAAACAATTGCAAGGGCACCTTAAAAGAGCATATAACCATCAAAATTGAAGGCAAAAATTTACAGACCTTGTTGCTGTCCTAAAACAACAGCAAGAACATATTTGTTAAAATAAACTTACAGCCCAACAGAAGAGGTCAAAGACAGACCTATTGGGCAGCCTTCTAGTTTCTCAAAAATCTTCATGGTATCAGAGCTTGGTGGTTGATTTTTGTTGATTCTGGACAGCAGATTTGTGGACAGTCCTAGACAGTTAGTGGGCATATTTTTTTAGACAGCGCTTGATAGTGATTTGTAGCAGCTAGTTGGCAGAATTTTTTGTGGACTGTTTGTGGACGTTTGGACTGCCTCTTTTCACACCTGTGTTGACAGGAGTGAGGCAGCATTCCTTTGCAGTTGTAGCATCAGTTTGAGTGCAATGGGCAATGATGTCAGCATCTCAAATGCGTGTGGAGAATAGGCTAGCTGGAACTAGCAACTAGTCTCCTTGGAAAGCCAGGATTGTCTTTTTCCTAGAGGACCTCGAACTATGGGATATAGTTGAGACTCCTATTGTTGTTCCTCCTGTTACTGCTCCCGTCGTGGTGGCAAAGTTCAGGGAGAGGAACAAAAAGGAAAAGAGAACAATATGTGATGCAATGAGGGATCACATCATACCCCACTTGACTGGTAAAGACTATGCATATGAGAAGTGGGCATCGCTATGCAAGCTTTACTAGAGTTCTAACCAGAACCGGAAGATGGTTTTGTTTGATCGACTCAGGGGCATTCGTATGCTCAAGAATGAGTCGGTTACTTCATACCTTGGTTGATGCACCCAGAGCAGAGAGGAGCTTGCAGTTGTCGAAAGAGATAGTGGACCTAGACTCTATGGCGAGGACAGCCTTAAACAACTTCACAAAACCATGGGGTCCATTTGTTCGAGGCATTGTTGCCAGAGAGATCATGCCCACTTCGGAGAGATTATGGGATGATTTCGTCCAAGAGGAGACTAGACTTACATCAGAGACTTCTGGACAACAGCAGACATTGTAGGGTGATGAGGAGCTTTCTCTTTGGACAAAGGGCAAGAAGAAGGTCGGCAAGGGAGCTTGACAGGGTGCCAATTTTGGGGCCACGCCAAAGGGAGAGAGCACTAGTAGGCAAAAGAGAGATATGAGCAAAGTGAAGTGTTTTGCTTGTAAGAAGATGGGTCACTATGTTGGACAGTGTCCCAACAGGAAGAAGAAGAAGGGTGGTACCACAACTACAACAGAGGAGGCAGAGTTTCAGACTTTGTTTGAGAGAGAGTGTGATTTCCTCATATGTTGCACTTCAGTTGAGACAGCACCCAGTGTCTGGTATATTGATAACGGGGCTTCAAGCCATATGATTGGAGTCAGAGAGCATTTGATTGATCTTAGAGACACAGAGGTCAAGATGGAGATTGCTCTCAGTGATGACTCCTTGGTTAGAGTTGTTGGGATTGACATTGTTACCTTTCAGAGAGATAGCATGCCACCTATATCGTTCAGGGATATTCTCTATGTCCTGGGCTGAAGAAGAATTTGATTTCAGCTTCCACCCTCTAGGATAAGGGTCTTCAGCTGTCCTTCAGAGAGACAGAGGTCTTCATACACCCTAAGGGGTCCTCTCTCACCACAGGGCAAGTGATTGGAGTGAGGGATGGGAAACTGTTCAGATAAATTTTTCAGCCACTTCATGCATTGGCAGTGACCAGCGACAATAGCAGACAATTATGTGAGTTATGGCATCGGAGGATGGCTCACCTTCATCAAGAGGCTTGGAGGACTGAGAGAGGTTGTGACAGGAGTGCCACAGACCAGTACAGAGCATCAGGATGTTTGAAGAGGGTGTGCGCTTGGTAAGTTTACCAAGGCCTCGCTCCCCAGCAGTGACACCAAGTCAGCTGGGATATTGGATTTAGTACACACAGATGTGTGTGGGCCCATGTCTCGGGCATCCTTGAGTGGTCGTGAGTACTATCTCACATTCATTGATGACTACTCAAGGAAGACCTGGATCTATTTCCTAAAGACCAAGAGTGAGGTCTTCAAGAGGTTCCAAGAGTTCAAAGCTCTTGTGGAGAACCAGACAGGAAAGAAAATCAAGGTCTTGTGATCAGACATTGGAGGTGAGTATGCCTCCACAGAGTTTGTAGACATTTGTTCCCAGGCAGGGATCAGAAGATAGATGACTATACCTTACAACCCCCAACAGAAAGGGATTGCCGAGAAGAAAAACAGGGCCATTACAGGTGCAGGAAGATCTATGCTGCATGATCAGATTTTGCCTCTTTACCTATGGGAAAAGGCGAGTGTTATTGCAATTTACCTACAGAAGAGGAGTCCCCACAGGATTTTGGGGAAGATGACTCCTGAGGAGGCCTTCACTGGTAGGAGGCCCGATGTCGAGCACATCAGGATTTTTGGTTGCATGACTTATTCTCATCTCCCCTCAGAGAAGAGGACAAAGCTAGAGCCCATAGCCTAGCATGGGATTCTATTTGGATACTTAGAGGTCTCCAAAGCCTATCGGATCTACATTCCATCACTAAGGAGAGTGGTGGTGAGAAGAGATGTCAGATTCGAGGAGAGTAGGGATTTTCAGAGATCTCTCGAGTTGAGAGTCAGTATGAAGGATGATGCAGAGGCATTGAATCATGTATCATAGGGAGCATAGCCTCAGGTTTCTAGTGCACCAGTTTCAAGGGTGACAGGGTCATCCTGCATAGCTTCAAGTGTGATGTCCTCTTCCCAAGAGTACGCCAGCAGGGAGTGACTTAGTAGTCTATGTGTTTCCATAGAATATAGTCAGGCACAAACAGGGAACAAAGGGAGAAATAAGGGTGATTTGATGGCTAAATGATGAATTAAACCAAAAAGCATAGGAAAAGTCACTTAAGCCTAAGTCAACGAAGAATTAGAACGAAAAAGGTGCTAAAGGGGGACTTAATTAATTAATTACTCACCTTAGGAGGAAAAGCACCTACCTTAAGTGAAGTCGATGGTGAATTAGATCGGGAAAAGAATAAAGGGATGAATTCGACCTAATTCCTCATTATGTTATGATTTGATGTTGAAATATTTGCAGAGGAGGAAATCGACCCCCTTGTTGTTTTGTGGATTTCTGGAAGAAAGAACCACCATTGATCAGTTTCGGTGTTGAGAGACACACCCTAGCCTATCAGAGATACCATCCAGGCATTTCATCGTGCATTACAGTGTCGAGTTCAGTGATTACGCAACTCAGCCAGTGAGGGCGCAAGTGTTTGAGAGAGGGTTTGTGCAGTCGCTTGTGACAATTCAAATTTGGCCGATTCCTTCCGACCCATTAGAGAGCTAGTTAGGGCGCATCTATTGAGCCATTTGTCGTTAGTTTCTGACGATGGAATCTTTCGAGAGGAGGAAAACAGTCATTTAGGGCACAGCTCTAGAGGAAGCACATTTGGGGTTCCAATGGACATTCTGGTACAGATCTAAGGAATCCCTTCTGACCCATTACAGAGGAGACCAGAACGATCGTTTTCAGCTATACATCGTCAGATTCCGTCGATGGGATCACTAGGGCACACTCATTGAGCCCAGGAGGTGCGCAAACCCCGAGGGGGTGAGATCCAGAGCTTCATAGGTCGGATCTTCAGTCTGACAGTCATCAGGATCAGTCTAGAGGCCAGGGCGCATCTTTTGAGACAGTTTCCAGCTCATTCCGAAGGGTATCGCCATCAGAGCGAGTTTTCCGGATTCTACAGCAGTTACCATGAGCTACCAGACGGTTTTTTGTCGATTCATCCGTGCATGCGCATACCATCACCCATTTTTTTGGTCACGAGTATTTATTATCTATTGTTTTGTATTCCAGTGATGATCCATGAGATCTAACTGACGATTATCATATCTGCTTCCAGTTATTATTGTATTTCCTTCTTTTCCAACATTATATATATATATATATATATATCAGTGAGTTGTGTTGTCCTTATTTCTCATGCATTGTCTTATACTTCTAAGACATATAATAAAATGGAACACACATGAAAAATTCACCAAGCATCATCACACAGTAACACAAACACAGTCAGAAACCCCCAGAGTATCAGATTCAGTAGCCAAAACTGTAGTTCAGCAGTAGATATCCAGATCAGCTGGATCAGGGATATTTCAGTGGTATCAAAGTCTTCTTCCTACCAACCTATGAAGAAGTGCTTCTCATGACCCCATGATTTCGGGAACAGGTGAAAAATACCCCGAGGGTCGAGGAAATATTGGGGACGAGTACATTCAGTACCGCAGAGGTCATAGCAGAGATAGGAGAGATAGAAACCGAAGGGATCCACTCAATCAGATACAGATCCAGAGATAGAGGACCGGGAGCATATCAATTCAGACACAGAGGGAAAGATAGAGAGGACTATGGGTGACAGGCGTGAGACACTCGAGGGTAGGGGGGAAGGCCCCGAGATACATTTTGACAATACGTAGGCCATGTTGAATGACCTAGCTATGAGACAGAGAGACCTGTTGACAGCCATACAACAGATGAGCCTTAGTGCACAAATGCTCCAGCATAGCATGAGAACTATAGGTGCCAATTCCGCAGGAGGGCCGAGTGGTTCAGGAGGACACCAAGGAGGTGGGGACAGTGGATCTTAGGGAGGGGCTAGTACAAACCCTTCACCAGCTCGAGCTTACACATCATCTGGGAGGATTCCTTGACCTTTATATCCCCAGTTCCAGACAAGACAGACACTGGGATAGCCTTTGGGACAGCCAAGGCAGGCAGGTGGACAGTCGGGTTAGGGACAAGTGGTGCCACAAGATCCGTTTGGGGAGTACAGGAGAGACTACTTAGCACTAGGACCAGAGTTCCATGCTGACATGAGTTTGATGGACTACTATTCGATCAGATATCAAAATGTAATGTTCCCAAGCCAATTTTTTTCGCTTGGAACACTAACTGACCATTGATTAGCTTATTTGTGTGTGTTTACTTGCAGGTTTACTTCTTAAGTTCGGTCTTAGGGTTTTCAGTTTAAGTTAACAATCATATGACATAGATCTGAAGATATAACTAGTGCAAATACAAGATACACCATATATGGAACCAATAGCATAGATCTAACCTTTATTGATATAATGAGAAGGAACCTGATACAATAATGATGCAAATCTGGAATAATCAACAGATAAATCCAATAAACATAATATGAACTGCTACAAAATGCTCCTTGTTATCCACCAAGTTGCACTAGGGTGAATTTCCAGCGAGCTGCCAAAGTTTGAACATTATTGTTCAAAATTCAGAGTTCAGAAGTTCAGTCGGTCATAAAGACCAACCTTTTATTTATTTTTTACATTTCCATAAAAAATTGTAATAAGAGATGTTGCATGATGAACTTGCAAAAGGTCTTAGCCACCTTAAATCCTAAGCGTGAGTAATACTCTGGAGTGTTTTTTCACTTACTAATTATATTTTTTCGTTTTCAGGTAATTTATAATTTATGAGTTTTTTTTCACTCAATCCCTCCAGAGTTGGAGTATATACCCATGGTTAGGCTTGAGCATGGATCTAAGCCTAGTGTCTATTGTGTATTACCATGCTAAACATTCTCCTAGAGTCTTATGGAAATGTACTAAGTCCCCCTTAGGATTTTTTAATTTTTTCAGTTAATTAAAAAATTGTCAAAATTCGACAATTTTTAATTGAAAAATAAAGATGTATTAAAAAGTGGTACTAGGGGACTTAATATGTCATGGGGGTGCTCATTTTTTAACCCAAAGCACCCATATTACCTAAGTACCCACTTAGTTGAGTAAAATTAGTGATTTTAATCACTTAAAAATTAATTTTACTCCAAAAACCCAAAAAAGTCAAATAAAATCATAAAAAATCAGCAAGGGCAAAAATTAAAAAAACATGTGGGGACATGTTGGAGACGAAATAAAGCCTCAAAAGGATATGTGGCAGCTAGAAGACAACTCTCATTGGTCAAAGCAATAAAGTGGGCATGTGTATGAGTTGTTATTGAGCATGTGCAAGAAGGAAGGGCGCCCTCCTTGAGAGAGGTGGCGCACCCACATGAGAGCTCACCCATTGTTTGATAGGTGGCAGCTCGTGGAAGTTTATGGGATAAGTGGCTGCCATCTCTTTACACTTGGTTTCCCTTTTCCCTCCAAGTGGTGCGCCCTCCTCCATGATAAACTCACTTGCTCTCTTATATAAAGCAGCGTTCTCCCATTGTTGACTTAGTTAGAGCTGGGATAAGGATTGCTTTCATATTGTAATTTGTACTATCATTTTCTGTATTGGAATAAGAAAGGCTTTGGAGGCAACTTGGTGTGGATCTTATGTGTCAATGCTCATTGTCAATGTACCAATCTATGAGGTGAAATTGTTTTGATGCATTTATTTCAATTGTTTAAATTGTAGCTTTGATCTATTAAACTTGTTTGCTTCTTAGATCAATTATCTTTCTTTTAACAAGATTTACTAAGCTTGATTGCATTTTAAATCTTGTTGATTCTCATATGTAATCAAAGAATTCATGCTTTCTTGCTTGATTAACATGCTTTCTAGATTTCATATGTAAAGGATACAGTTGTTTGACGTTGTGTTTGTAAGTGTGTTGAAGCTTGTAGGGTCTCATACTTGAAGGGAAGTGGAGCTTGCTTGCATACTCTTCATCTTCAAGATTCAAAAAAGGACAATAGCCCCTCTTTCATTCCAAGAAAACTCCATTGCTTAAGGGTTCCAAGGCTACAATTTTTTCCTTCACTCTTTCTCAAAGAAAATCTAAAACTTTTTGGTTACTTTGTTGGAAATGAAAGTATCTTAGATCTATCCTTATTTAAAATTCTTAATATCTAAGCGCCCATGCATAAGATAAACTAGATCTAAGTTGTACTTTCAAGTTTCATCTAATTGATTAGATCTAGCATAGGAAAAGTCTCGTTTTAGCATGCTTTCTTTCAAAGTTTTTATAAGTTAAAGGGTAGTTCTTTTCTTAAAGCTTTTAATTTCATATTTGGCAATTAGAGTGTTTTTATATTGCTGTTTTGAAACGGCAGAAAAAGACCCTAAAGAGACAAGCTCTTTAGCTTGCTCTTCTTAGTTCATTTTTGCTCATTTTATGCTAGTTTACTTAGTCAATTTTGGGGCTTTCCTACTAATAATCCAAGATACTTCCAAAGTATTTTTGGGCATCTTTTTTCATTGATTGTTTGTTGTTTTTTGCAGGTTGACGAACAGATAAGAGGAAGTTCTGTCCGTTTTGGGCGGATTCTGAGCATCTGGGACCCCCGAGGGCACTCCTTTTCTTCAATAAACACTTGTAAAACATTGTAAAGACTTGTGACCCCCCTAATGAATGGTCACAAGTCACTCTCATAAAGTTTTGTGCAAGTTCTTTAATAAAATCAGTGGGGCTACAAGCTCTCACTCTTCATCCCCCCTGGGGGAATGGTGTTTTTGGTGATTGTCTCAAATTTTGCATTTTAGCTTAAATATAATTTTCATAACTAAAGATAAACTAAAGTAGTATTTCAATTCATCACAAAGCACTGCAACAACACATAGATTAAATTTCATTTTTGAAAGTAAAATCTTTAATTGCTAGTTAGTTTTACATCTTGCAATTCCAAGTTGGCAAATAAATCATCCCCTCAGCTCCTCGAAAGAGGCCTGGTCAGTGTGGATTAGTAATTAGTCTCACATTTCAATTCAGTTATTTATTTTCTTTTTTAAAATAAACAAATTCCCCTCAGCTCTCAATGTGGTTCCTAACCCTTCCAGTTGTGAGCTAGTCTCGATCTACTGGAAGTAAGTTTCATACACGTTGTGCTGGTCAGTGGTTGATAGATTAATTAGGACATTCTCTAAAGTAGTTAGCTTAATGCGTGGGAAACGCCTTGAAGTGACCTACGAAATAAGGCGGGCCCTCTCGGGACCTGGCTTCCCACCCGTTTTGGACATCCATCACTTTGAGTGAGTTTACTGGTGAGACCATTGGATTTCTATAAACTCTCCGCAAGTTTCCAAACAAAGAGCTAACCTCCAAGGAGGCCCAAACCATTTCATTAACTCAACATCAATTTATCCTAATAAAACACACAAACTACATTGTCCACGATTCACTTTAAGGCACTGGTCTCAATTTTCACATTTCAGCAAAGCCACAGGCTTCATCTTCAATTTGGTTATCTATTGGAAATAATTTAAATGAAACTTGCATCTAACAATAGTTTCTTAGTATCCTTTTGATGCAAGCATATTCTTATTGATTATATCATATGCCTATTGATTATATATCGTGGTGAATGTTTACTTCATGTTTTATCAGTTTATGGTTGATTGTTTAATAAACTCCTAGATTTCATTTTTTGTACTTAGCTTATTTTCAAAGCCTTAGTATATTTGTTAGGGACTACCCCCCTTGGCTTCGCTAGGAGTTGGCTTAGACGAAGGAGTTGAGGATTAGGTGACAACACCTTAACTCTCACTTGCCCCTAAGGACACACCGAGTGGATTGAAGATTTCTTCCATGTCTCCCAGGTGTGTATAGGGCAGAAACACTCTCGATAAGAAGATGAAAGCCTCCAAAGATTGAATACAAGATGAAGACCAATACAAGAAGAACAAAGGTCAATTCCAAACCCCCTAGTTGATGGCACATCCTCCTGAAGAGCTAAGAAGACCCAATATTTCGGCCTAACTGATGGAAGCCTCCAAATGACTCCAAACCCTGTAGAATGATAGATCGGGGTGAGTAGAACCCCATCCTGAAGTCTCGAGCCAAAATGCCAAGAGATGCTCCTCCAAATGTTGAATCCTCTAGTGAAGTTGCGCCCTCCTGAATCCTGTCAATGCCCAATAATTTGGCCCTGATGAAGGAGACCTCCAAATGCCCTGAAATTTTCTAGAAAGATATATCGGGGCACTGCAAGCCACTAGGTGAAGTCTCAAGGTCAGATCTGAAGTATAACCCCTCCAAACTAAGTAGAACTGAATCTCAATAGCGCTCTCCTCTCCAAATCATGCCAATGCTCTAAGAAATCATCTGGCAAGAATAACTCTCTCAAAAAGCACTAGAACTGATGAACAAGGCCCTGCAAGAAAAACCCAAGTGCTAGAATGTCCAAAATCCCTACCAATCTCTTGGATCGAACTTCCTTCAAAGAATGGTGCACCCCCCTTGCTAAAAACCCTCAAGGGTACGACCTGCAGATGTCCTGGATGAGTGATGGAAACTGTAACTGCTATAGAATGGTGTGGATGGAGTATTTCATCCTCGAGACCAAGCTTGGAACAATATAGGTGGAATCTTTCACCACTGAATTGTTCTCTAGGGTTTGTATTCTCAAAACCGTCAAAACTATGTGCTCAAGAGCCCAAAAGCAATTTGCAATAATAATCCAAGATGAGTGAGAGGTGCGCCCTTGCCTTTCCTTTATACCTCCATTCTATTTCCCTGTTGAGTTAGTTAACCCCTAGGGTTAACTCCTTACTCAACCTCAAGTGATCTAATTCCTCATTGAGTTACTTTTTACCTTTTCAGTCAACTTCATATTATAACATTGAGTTTAGCTGACTTTTCCCTATGCTGCATGAGACTATAGTCTAGTGGGGATGACTAGACTACTGAGTCTCTCCAAACCTGTTCATCAAGAGGTGGGGGACATTACAATCTCCCCTGCTAGAAATTGCTTGTCCACAAGCAATTCTGAACCTGTCTCCTGTATCACCTGTTCACTCTCCCACGTAGCATCCTCAATAGGCAAGTCCTTCCATTTGACTAAGTATTCCTTGATGCTCCTCCTCCTTAGTTTCTTCTCCCGAACCTCCAGTATCTCCTCTGGCATTAGTATCAATTGCCCCTCTTCATCTAAGGGTGGCATTATCTCAACTGGGGTGATGTGTTGGCCAATGGCCCTCTTCAAGCATGACACATGGAAGACGTTGTGTATCTTGATGCCCTGTGGAAGCTCAAGTTCATAAGCCACGGCCCCTACCTTCCTGTTGATCCTGTAGGATCCAAAGAATCAAGATTGGAGTTTTTCTGCTCCACTTCTTTTGATAGAAGCCTGCCTGTATAGTTGGAGCTTTAAGTAAACCAAGTCACCAACCTCAAATGTACGCTCTACCCTGTGTTTGTCTGCCTGGACCTTTTGCTGATTCTGTGCCTTTTGTAGATGATATTTTAGTTCCCTGAGTATGTCCTGACTCTGCTGCACCCAATCATGTACCATAGGAGCTCTGCTATCACCAAAGACAATCTCTACAAAGGAGAGAGGCTCATAACTGTACAAGGCCCTGAATGGAGTCATACCAATAGACATATGATAACTAGTGTTGTAACAGTACTCTCCTAGGTGTAGCCATCTAACCCATGCCTTCTGTTGCCCTACTACATAATTTTTGAGGTAGCCTTCCACCCACTTGTTGACTATTTTGATTTGCCCATCAGTCTGAGGGTGGTAATTGGTGCTAGGGGTCAAGGCCGTACCAACCAACCTAAATAACTCCTGCCAAAAGGTGCTCATAAATCGGCTATCCTTGTCGCTAACAATGGTCTTGGGCAAGCCATGTAGTCTAAAGATCTCCCTGAAGAACAAATCTGCAACCTGTGTTGCACTGAAGTCTATGGCAATGGAGAAGAAGTGTGCAAATTTAGTCAACCTGTCCACCACTACAAAAATACAATCTTTCCCTTGTGCCCTGAGAAATCTTGTGATGAAGTCCATAGAGATGCTTTCCCATTTGTGCTCTGGAATGGGCAGGGGTTGTAACAACCCTGTTGGATGTGTGTGTTCATCCTTGTTTACCTAACAAGTAGTGCATTCCTTGATGTGATGCATCACATCTTCTTTCAGACCTTTCCATGAAAACCTTTCCCTTACCTGCATGTGTGTTTTGACAAATCCTTGGTGCCCTGCCACTGGTGAATCATCATAGGCTTGCAATACCTTGGCCTTGGAGGTTTATTCAGGAACCAAGAAAATATGGCCTTTGTAGTAGATGACGTCATCGATGATTCTGAAGTTGTCATCCTGTATTTGCCCATCCATCAACTGACATGCGAACTGGTTTTTTGAGTATTCTACCAAGAGGTGAGCCTTCTAGTCAACTGAAATATCGGTCATAGCATAAACTGATGGCCTTCTAGATAATGCATCTGCCACTACGTTATTCTTCCCCTTGACAAATTCAATGTCAAAATCATAGGCTTGTATTTTTCTAACCCAATTCTGCTGCCTCTCATTTAAGTCCTTTTGTTCCAAAAAGTACTTAAGGCTGTTGTGATCTGATCTCACTAAAAATCTTGCTCCTACCAAGTATTATCTGAATTTGGCCAATGCATGCATGATGGCCAGCATTTCCTAATTATAGATAGTGTAGAGAAGCTTAGGGCCCCTCAACTTTCGGCTCTCATAGACAAGGGGGTGCCTATTCTGCATCAGCACTGCCCCAATTCCCTCTCCGAAGGCATCACACTCCAATGTGAAGGGTTGTTCAAAATCTGGTAGGGCTAAAACTGGGCATGTGCTCATTGCCTTTTTCATTTTGTCAAATGTCAACTGTGCCTCTGAACTCCATCTAAAGGCCCCTTTCTTAATTAAATCGGTCAAGGGTGCACATAGTTGTGAGAAACCCTTGTCGAACCTCCTGTAATAGCAACAAATGTCAAGAAACCCCCTCAACTCTGTAAGGGTCTTAGGTGTGGGCCAATCAAGTATGGCTTGGATCTTCTCTTGGTGTACCTATAGCCCTTTTACTCCAATGATGTGTCCCAAATAGAGGACCTTTGTCATTCCAAATTCACATTTGGACTCCTTTGCATACAAGGATTGGTCCTCCATGATGGCTAGGATTTGTTCCACATGTTGAATATGTTCCTGCCAAGTCCTGCTATAGATCAACAAGCCAACAAAAAACACTAGGAGGTGCTTCCTCAACTGCTTGTTGAAGACGTGATTCATGCAATATTGAAATGTGGCTGGCACATTAGTCAATCCAAATGGAATCACTAGGAATTCATAGTGGCCGTAGTGACATCTGAAGAAAGTCTTGGGGACTTCATGCTCCCTCATTTTGATCTAATGATAGCAAGAGCGCAAGTCAATCTTGGTGAAGTAAACAACCTCATGGAGCTCATCCAATAGCTCATCAATCCTTGGAATGGGATACTTTTTCTCAATAGTTTTCTTGTTCAATGCCCTGAAATCAATGCACATGCACATGGTTCCATCCTTCTTCTTTACTAGTACCACTGAAGATGCAAAAGGACTGGAACTTGGTCTAATGTGACCCATGTCTAACAATTATTTGATGGCCTTCTCTATCTCATCTTTGTACTTCTTTGGGTGTCTGTAGGGAGTGGTGATGACTGGTTTCGCTCCCTCTTCCAGCTCTATGATATGCTCGAACCCCCTATCTGGTAGTACTCCTGGTGGAATGGGCCCAAACACCTTGCTATGTTTGTCAATGATTCTCTGAATCTCTGGTGCATAGTGAACCTTTCCTTTCTTGTCCACACGTACTGAAATTCTACACTTAGTAGCGTATACAATGTCCTCTCTTCTGAAAATGGCCTCCATGCGCTTAGTTGTAACCACCCTAGCTGTGTTTCTCGACATGCCCCTGAGAACTACCTTTTTCCCACTTTCCTCTCGAAAAGACATCTCCATGGTCTTGTAGTTGGTGGTGATTGGTCCCAATGTGCTAAGACACTAAACCCCAAGGATGATATTTGTGTTTGCAAGATCCATCACATAAAATTCTTGTGCTAGATCATGCCTGCCCAATGTAAGCTTCATTCCTAGAATATACTTGTTGCAAGGCATGGTGCTTCCTCTTGCTACCTCCACCTTGAATCCCTCAAAGTCCACTGTGGGTATGTGCCTCCGCTGTAGTAGGGTTGAATCAATAAAGTTGTGAGAAGCACTCCCATCAATGAGAACCGAAACCTTATGTCCCTGTAGCACCCCCATCAATGAGAACCGAAACCTTATGTCCCTGCAGAACCCCACTCATCCAGAAAGTGTTATACTTGGGTTACCCCACTGATGGATGCCAACATAGCCTTCTCCTCTGTTGTCATGCCGTGACTTAGTCTTTCTTCTTCAGCAGTTTCAGTGGTGTCTGCCTCTATATTCTGTAGGTGGACGAAATCTTCATCCTCTTCATTGTCTGAAGTAACCTCAATGTAGTGGGCCTTGCCTCTGCCCATGCACTTGTGGGATGGATCCCAAGGCTCATGTATAGTATAGTTTCTTTCTTCTTAGTTCCCTCCTTGTGTTCTCATCCATCCTACCTCTTACCCTGTCAAACTCCCTTGGGTCTCTTCCTTCTTGATTCATTTGAGGTCTTTGGTCTCTTCCTCCGGTGTTTAGAGGTGGTCTAGGCATAAACTTAGATTTCGCTGCTAGGCCTAGATCTCTAGTCCTCCATATAGCATCTTGCAAGTTGGTAGGCTTGAAATCCCTAACCCAACCCTTTAAGGGTTCCATCAAACCCTCTATGAAAAGCATCATGAGTCTTGACTGTGACACATCCTGTACCATGACTGTTATCCTCTGAAACTTCTCAATATACACCTCAGGTGATCCTGTCTGTCTGAATTGGGTGAGTTCCCTGAAATGGAGTTCTGGATCCCCCTGATCAAACCCGTTGATAAGCCTCTGTGTAAACTTTGTGTAAGCCACTATCTGATTGTGGCCCAGTATAGTCAACCCATGGTACCACTAGTCATGAGATTTTCCCTCCAAGTACATGGTGGAAACTTTGATGGCATCCATCTCTCTCGTGGGGTTAAGCTGCAGGTAAGTATCAAGTTTTTTCACCCAAGCCTATGCAGTCATCTTGGCCGATCCATCAAAATAGGGGATTTCCATTTTTCCAGCCCTGCGCTCTAGCTCATAATTGTTCTTGTGGTACGGCCTGGTTTTGCCTCTGAGTTTAAATCCACAATATTGATCCAATGTAATTTGCCTCTGGACTAGTACGCTTAGTGTGTTATACTCCCTAACATACTGATCAAAGTTGTCCTCAAATTCGTCTTGTTGGTTTGGATGGGTCTGTTCATCCAAGAATGAAGGTAGATAGGGCCTATGGGTGGTCCTGCTGTGTGTCTGTCCCTGTGGTGCACCTCCTCCCTGGCTTTGCCCCTCAATATGATAATAGGGAACATGCTCATGTTGATTTCTATTCCCTCCATGAGATCCACTAGCTTCTCTGTTGGCATACGTTTCTGGACCCTTTCCTCCATGAGTCATCTGCATCAGAAGTCGTGATATCATCTCCTGGTTGTCACTTACCTTTCTCAAGGTCTCTGTCATCTTGGCCTGTCCCCTACGTGTTACCTCCTAGTTTTCCTCCAGGTGATGTACAAGGTTGCTCTGTGACACCTCTATGGAGTGTTGTAATTGTTGATATTATGGTAGCTGCAGGAGGTATTTACCTCCACGTGTAAACCTGACGAGAATAGAATATTTCGGGAAGCAAGAAGAAACCCTAATTAGTTGGCTAATAACCCTAGAAGATAAGTTGGCTCAAGAGGATAACTTGTATTAGGTTATTAGCGTCCAAGAGAAGAAGTTGGCTAAAGGAAATATTATATACTAAGTAAATAGACACCCAGAATGAGAAGTTGGCCCAGGCAATTTGCAAGATTTAGTATAAATACAGGAGGCCAGTCTTCATTCTGGCAGGCATTCTCAGAATTGCAGAAACAACACTTGTGCACACCGCAGTTGGCCAATTTGTGCGCAAGTTTGGAGGAGAGATCTCGTTGTAGCTTCTGCAACTAGCAGATTTCGGTTTTGGCTTGGACTATCTCTTGGTTATGATTTGGACTCTCTGATCAACTCTTGCTTGGTGCGCTATCCTTGATAAAGGTGTGCCACCCTTTGTTTGGCTATCTAGCCTAGGATTTGCTTTTGGAATGATTCTCTTTCGAGGTTAAGGTGCTCAAGGGTGGCTTCGGTCTATGGTTAAACGAGCACATCAATTATATTCTAACAGGTTATGGGCCCACACCTCCTTCATTCAGTCTAACCATTGGAAGGGAGCATAGCCATAAAGATACTAAGCTCATTGAAGAACCGCCGCTAGGGTTTCTAGCAGGAGCAGTTACCAAAGTACTGTCACTAGGGTTACTAGCAAGTGCAGTTGCAGAAAACCTAACCCTCTTGTTGAGGCACCTTCCATGAAAGGATTGACCTAATTTTCGGATAGACTAGTGCACCCAAGCCTAGCACATCTCCTGGTACTCTCAGTAAGCAAAAACGTCAAGTTTGAGTTTTTGGTCAAAACTAGGGTTGACCCAGTCAAGGAAACCATGACTTACTCTATGAAGTCAGAAAACAAGTTAATGGGGCTTCTAACTTCAGAGCGTGGAAGACAAGGATTGACCTCATCCTTGCCAAGAATAAAGTGTTGGATATCGTGAAAGGAAAAATCGTGGAACCGGAGTTTGAAGAAAGAAAAGAGAAGGAACCACAAAATGTTGTAGTTATGGAGAAATTCAAAGACAGTGACATCAATGCCATGAGTATCATAGTGGACTCTATAAAAGATCACTTGATACCCTACATCTCCCATAATGACTCATCTAAGAAGATGTATGATGCCATAACAAACCTCTTCTCAGTCAGAAACATTGGACAAGTAATGAATCTGAAGAATGAGCTCTGTGACATGAAGATGAATGATGATGACAACATAACATCATACTTTGTGAGGATCTCTCAGTTAAGAGTTCAACTACAAGCTATTGAAGAGATCATCTCAGAGAAGAAACTGGTAAATATAGTACTCAACGGTCTTCCCAAGACATGGGATGTATTTGCCACAAGTATGAACACAAGGAAGGAGTATCTTACATTCGAATAACTTTGGACTTGTTGTGCACAAGAAGAATCAAGGATTAGTGCAAAAGAGAAACATCAAAAGAAATACGATGATCAAGCCTTCATAGCAAGATTCAATAATTTCAGGAACAAAAGGAAGTTTGGTTCAAGGAAAAAGCCAAATCAAGAGAAAGATATGTCAGAAATACAATGCTTCAACTGTTGAAAGTATCATCACTACAAGAATCATTGTCCCGAGATGAAGAAAATGAAGGAGACACAAGAAGCATCAGTTGCTGAAGAAAAGGAATCTTCAAAGAAGATTAAGTAGGATGAAACAGATTTCTTCTTCTAAGACAAGGTAAACAACACTCTTCATAGTTCTTGTACATACCATGTTTTCTATACATATCTTGCATATCTATTTCTTAGAAGATAATATGTTCAAAGAGAAACTATACTTATGGAAGAACAACACGATAAGTATTGCTACAAGTTAGACAATACACATGAAAGGATGAAGTACATCAACAACCCTTGGTAACAATTCATGTGGAAGTTATTATCAAAATCAATCTTGAAGAAACCTAGAAGAAGTAAAGACAGAAATAAGTCAACAATCAAGAGGAAATTGGAAAAATATTTGTGACACTTTGTAGAAAGCAATAAGGATCCAAACAGAAGCATGGACTCTCCTAGATGGAGGGAGTCGATTATATTATCAAAAGAAGAACATGCATTCATGCATGAAGCAAGGATTAGGAAGGACTTAATCCTAAATTATATGATCCATTGAAGATGATGAAGTATCTATCCATGGTAGAAACCATGAAAAGCAGCACGTGTTCAGTGTGACTTTAGAAGAAGTCTTCTTCGAAAAGAAGCCTTAAAGTAATCCCTGGTTGTCCATCCACATCCATAATCCTATGATGAAAGAAAGAAGTTGGAATCTTTAGAGCATGGAATCTATAGAAAACTCCATGAACTCAAGAGCTAAAGAGAAACATGAGGAAGAACATGAAGATTCCAAGAGAGAAAGAAAAGACAGAACAACCAGTTAGTGTATCGAGAATCACAAGACTACCAGCCTGATATGAACTCACTAAAAGCAATCAAGCAGAGGAACTGTAAGTTGTGATGAAGAACAGTGTATGGAAGATTTATGAATGAAAGCATTGCAAGATACAGAACTAGAGGTTCTCCCAGATGGAGGGAAAAGACTATGATGATTGCTTGTAAACTAGACATACCTCTACATGAGCTAGTATATCGTCTGCAATATCCATAGGTTGGAGTTTACATGTAGAGCAACCTCAAAGGCTTTGAGGTATACCAGAAAGAGACCCTTGTATGCAAATGGAAGAAGATCTTGTATGGATTCAAACAACTTGGTACAGAGCCTTCAATACACAGCAGAAGCATGGTGAAAAGATTTCTATAATAGAGATATTGTATCAGAATGGTTACTCAGAAATCCAGGATGATGGATTGCTAATTCATGACAAACTCTCATAGATATGTTCCAGTTTGAGCCCTGCCACGATGTTAAGAGCTAGCAGGAAACAAAGATGAATCCAACAATGATATACTACATTGATCAGAGCTATATGAAGCCTTCAGAGAAAACCATTGTTCCAGAAAGACCAAAGTACATTGAGATCAAGAATTACACTCTCCGTGATGAAGTCCAGAAAAGAGAAAGTGGTTCTCCAATATATATCTCCACAAATGAGCAGATAAGCAGACATTTTGGTGAAGCCTCTATCCAAGATGAAAAAGTTTGTGTACTCAAGCTGGAGCTCGTGTAGACGACTTCCTTATTGAAAAAGAAAGAGATGACTCCCACGTTGGTAGGGAGCACTGATGTGTTATTGATTTATGGACAATCATTTTTCAAGTTCGAAAAATGGTCCAGGATGAGCAGTTCCTTCCAGTTCAGAAAGTGGTTTGAGATTTTTGACAGACAGGCATTTTTCGTTTAAGAAAATGATCCAGATTGAACAGTCATTTTCGTAATGAAAATGGCTCGATGGATTGTTGATGTACCACAGACAGTGATTCCCCTTGTGGTTAACATAGGGAATGGTCTAGGAAAGTCTCTCTTCTTGACGGTCACTCTTAGTAGTGGTCAAGAAGACTAGTTTGCCTGACTAGACAATAATTCTTTCGAAGCTCACAGTTGTGAGCAGTTTCGAAGAATGGCCCGTTTTGGAGGTTGGTGCAGGACAATCATTTCCTTTGGAAATGGTTCGGACAGTCATTCCCTAGGGCAGATTCATTCTCTCCAACTTGCACTTTGTTTAGTGCCAAAGGAATGGCCCAGATAGGTGAATGGTCCAGGTTCAACAATCAGGGACAGGCATTCCCTAGGGAAGATTCATTCTCTCCAAGTTGCACTTTGTTTAGTGTCGGAGGAATGGCCCGGATAGGGAATGGTCTAGGCTCAGAAATTGGGACAGTTATTCTTCCTTTCTTGGGAAGAATAGTCCAGATAGCTCATCATTGATGTTTTACCTTCTGAGGACAGATGCTCTTTCAGATCTCACAGATGTGAGTAGAAGAATGGCCCAGATGACTCAGTTTATATCATAACAATGTTTTTTGTGCAAGTTGATATCAGATGATATGATTGTTGTGAAGACTGTATGTCTCTGGACAATAGATGTATACTACTGTGGTGGATGTGTTCCACTGATTGTGACTATATGTCATTGATCAAGTATCTGTGTGCTACTTGGTGTGGTAGTGTACCACTGGATAGTAGTTGTGTACTACTATGGACAAACACAGTTGTGTTCTATTGAATGACATTGTTCCAATTGCCTTGAAGACTATCTGTAGTGTTGAAAAATGTTTAATCAACTACATGGATGATCAATGGACAGAGATTTCCCAAACGAAAAATGGTCCAGGACATTTATTCTTCCAGGACATATGTCTAGATTAGAATAATGGTTCTTGTGTCACACTGTGGAGTGAGTGACTTATCCAACATCATGTCTGATTACTCAGATGGAGTATGGTTTCGAGAGATGATCCAGCTGATGACACTGATAGTGATGGTGGTGCTCATGATCTAGTCATGAGATAGTCTATACGACTATGTTGATGCTTCCGGGTGAATGGTATGTTTGTGCTCAAGACCATTACCTTCAATACCTCCCTAGCTAGGAGGGAGTGTTGATATTATGGTAGCTATAGGAGGTATTTACCTCCAGGTGTAAACCTGATGAGAATAGAATATTCCAGGAAGCAAGAAAAAACCCTTATTAGTTGGCTAATAACCCTAGAAGACAAGTCTGCTCAAGAGGATAACTTGTATTAGGTTATTATCCTCCAAGAGAAGAAGTCGACTAAAGGAAATATTATATACTAAGTAAATAAGCACCCAGAATGAGAAGTTGGCCCAGGCAGTTTGCCAGATTTAGTATAAATACAGGAGGTCAATCTTCATTTTGGCAGGCATTCTCAGCACTGCAGAAGCAACACTTGTGCACACTGCAATTGGCCGATTTGTGCGCAAGTTTGGAGGAGAGTTGTCGTTGTAGCTGCTGCAGCTAGCAGATTTTGGTTTTGGCTTAGACTATCTCTTGGTTATAGTTTGGACTCTCTAATCATCTCTTGCTTGGTGCGCTATCCTTGGAGAAAGGTGTGCCACCCTTTGTTTGGCTATCTAGCCTAGGGTTTGCTTCCGAAATGATTCTCTGTCAAGGTTAAGGTGCTCGGGGTGGCTTCGGCCTATGTTTGGGTGACAATAGTGATATTGTCTATGGTTAAATGAGCACATCCATTATATTCTAACAGTAACTCCCTAGAGATCCCTACTAGCATTTGTGGCTCACTGTCCTCACCTGATCCTTCCATTTCGGCCTATGCCTCACCTGTCTGTTTCCTTCTTCTGCCCATATAAATACCACTGAACTTCTGCATGTGCTAACCCTCATAGGATGGGAGACTCAAAGCTCTGATACCACTGTAATGTTCCCAAGCCAATTTCTTTCACTTGGAACACTAACTGACCACTGATTAGCTTATTTGTGTGTGTTTACTTGCAGTTTTACTTCTTAAGTTCAGTCTTAGGGTTTGCAAATTAAGTTAACAAGCATATGACATAGATCTGAAGATATAACAAGTGTAAATACAAGATACACCAGATATGGAACCAATAGCATAGATCTTACCTTTATTGATATAATGAGAAGGAACCTGATACAATAATGATGCAGATTTGGAATAATCAATAGATAGATCCAATAGACATAATATGAGCTACTACAAAATGCTCACGATAAGAAGATGTAAGCCTCCAAAGGCTGAATACAAGATGAAGACCAATACAAGAAGAACTAGGGTCAAGTCCAAACCCCTTGGCTAATGGCACGTCCTCCTGAAGAGCTGAGAAGACCCAATATTTCGGCCTAACTGATGGAAGCCTCCAAATGACTCCAAACCCTGTAGAATGATAGATCGGGGTGAGTAGAACCCCCTCCTGAAGTCTCAGGCTGTGTTGCCGTCCATATACACACTTGCAAACGTGAGCTTGAGTTCAGCTCACTTAGTGTGTCCTTGGAGGCACAATGCCTTGGTTCACAGCCCACACTATCACTTTGACCGGAACCTCTTCCGTCTAGGCTTACTCCTAGGGAAACCAAAGGGGGTAGACCTTAGTTGCTAGAAGAGTTAGAGTTAAATTCTAGGAGTTAATTTTAATTAGTTAAGGTTAGAGGGGATTCTAATCCTAAGATGCTAAGGCAACTGTGCAAGATGCAAGGGTTAGCATGACAAGCAAGTCCTTTCCTTAGGTCAACTAAGACTAGTGCCTAGAAATTGGGCAAGGGGTCAACTAAGTTAAGGGATGTTTCTTTACAAAAGATTACAAGTTACAATTTTACAATAAAGAATAACTCAATAAAAGAATACCATGTACATTTACTTACAAGATTTACAATTTAAACAATGATAGATTACAATTTATATAAAGCAAAGCTAACCAAGTATTTGTTCAATGTGTGCAGGATATGAAAGAGTTAAAGCATAAAATCACATCATCATTTGCACAAGATTATCATCAATACATTACTTCATCAACAAGATTACAAAGGGGAGTTAAGCACGATTATTATGAAGATATTGAGGACAATCTACACTCTCTCTTATTAAGCCCACCAAGTATTATTAGATTTGGCCAAGGGTTTAATAATTAGGCTTTTCTGAAAGATTTATAAATTTTATTAGCTTTCACCAAAGCCTCCTCCTCCTGTTGCCAAATAACTGCCGAGTGCTCAAGATATTAAGGCAACAAGGCCCACTCTAGCTTCCACGGTCAGCCCTGACAATAAGAGTACTTCCCGAAGAGGAGACCCACCTGGAGCGCCACGGGACAGTCCCCTGCCACTACTCTCTGTTGTTTTCCTCAAACTCGTTTTAGATGGTGGAGATGGTGGTCTAAGGTACCCTAAAATAGTCTATAAGTATATATAACAATTAGGTAGCCTTTTAGGTGATTAAAAGAGTATTTTGAAAGTTTTAAGGTACTTTTAAAGTGCAAAATAATGAGATGGCCGAAACTGAACTTGCTCAAAAAATGTGTTGCTTAATCTTTAACAATGAAGTACATCAACACATAAGAAACAAATAAAGATAAATGGCTGAAATAAATAGAGATTATATCACATGCACATCAATATTAATTTGATTAGATAGATCATAGATCAATGGCAAGAACAACTTGCCTAAAGAGATGAAGAAAATAAAATTTAAGTGTTTGCCAAGTTAACCATTCAACACAATCAAAGCCCAAGACGTGGCTATCAATAGATATTAAGCAATGAAGAAATAACCACTTATGTGTTAAGCACCTTGATGTATTAAGCATGAAAGTAAAATATGTGCTTAAGAGAGATTAAAAGCTTGAAGAGAAATGAACTAAGCAAGATCCAAATAGAAATTATTAAGTGTGTTGCCCAATGGGCTTAAGATGATGAGATTAGATCTATAACACAAGCATAAAGAATATTAAACCATTAGATCAACAACATCACATGAAAAATTAAGCATTAACACTTATCTCTACCTCTTTGGGAGGTTCCTTTCCCAACTAGGTAGGTTATTAGTTATCTTGTTTCAGTTAGTTTGAGTGTTCTTAGATCTTATTATTAGGGAAAACTTAGCAAGATTTGAGCAAGAAGGAAAGTAAACCTAACAGCAAACTAAACTACAAGCTAATATATAAACAACCAAGCAAATACCCACGTCAAGGTTGAGAAGGTGCCCTCACCTTCTAAACCTTGCGGCCTTTTATCGCACAGTTTGTAGCTAGGTCAAAAGGCTAAAGGATAGAGGTCAAACTGGCGTAATAGGAACCTTCCCCACCCAATGTCACCTCAATGGGGAGGTTCTTTCTATTTAGGGAGGTTAACCCAGGGGAAACGTCCCCGACAACTTGGGGTTTTGAAGAGGCCAAAGTATAAAGGTCAAGGAAAAAGTTCCTCCTCACAGGTTACCACCAAAAGGTCGGATAGTCCGGCTAATTAGCCAATAAAGAAGTGTATGCCCAAAAGAAAACAGTTGCTCGGAACAAGACAATAGCAAGACAATATATGCAGGCTATAATTCAATGGGTTAGTACTTCATGCAACTATCCGATATCAATATATAAGCAATGTGAGACAACAAATATTAATGAGATCAACATTTTGTCAATATAGCAATGGAGAGGTATCAATTCATCAATAACTATTGAGATGATGTAATCAACAATGTATCTAACCAATCTTTTACTCAATAAATGCTTTCAACCATCATCTAATTACTTATCATCAAAAGGTGTTGCGTCAAGATGGAATAACCAAGTATGACGTCAGCCTAGTTAGGGTTGGCTAGTTAGTTAGGGTTTCAAAATTGAAAGTTTTGAGAGTTTGTTTGAGCACTATCACTTCAATGTTGTGTCTCTAAGATCAGTGCCTAGGGGTAGATGGAGTCAATTAAGAAGAGGATGCAAAGTTGAAGAAATAAAGGCTAAGGACAAGAGGGAAGGGTTCTAGAGTGCTGCAATGGCAGGGCTCTAGAATCAAAACCCTAGGGGAAAGAGGCTCACTCCGGTGTTGCTTAAGCAAGGCCTCGTGCTCTTTCCTCCTTCCTTAGGTCAAACTTGGCAAAATGGCTAGCATAAAAGATAAGTTAAAACAAGAGGATGAGGTGAGGGAGAGTGTTGCAATGGCAAGGCTCTATCACTAAACCCTAGAAGATGGACAACCCTAGGTGTAGACAACCTAGGCCTGGGACGTCACCTCCTTCTTAACCTTTAAAAATTACAGCTATCACAAAGGGAAAAAGTGGAAAGAGTGTAGCAAAGGCTAGGCTCTTTCTTCCTTCTTCAATGGCTGAATATTTCTCTCTAAGGGGACATGAAACAAGGACCTACTNGCCAAACATGCCAAGAAAATCCTTCCATTAACAAGTGCGCCTCACTTTAAAAGACCAAATACCCAAGTAGGGTGCAAAAATCAAACCTCGCAAGATAGTGAGTTGTGTGTTATGTCAAAATGAGGATAAAACTCCTCAATATATAGTGTATCATGACCTATAATTAAAATTAGGTCATTAAAAATAGCCAACAAAGCTACAAACCAAAAACCATACTGTTTTCACATTAAATGTTTTCTAAAACCCTAAATGAGAAAAAGATGAGACATCACGCCCTCCTGAGGGAGACGTTAGGCCCTTTTGGGGCCAGTGCAGAATCCAGAAGTCAGACGTTGGCCCTCCTCGGGATTTTCCAAGCTACCACAAGTGCCAGCTGTCCTGTCAAACTGCCACACGCTCAAGATGACGTCAATGGCTCCTAGGTGACGTCCTGGCCATCAAAGGGAAAATGTTCCAATTGAAATGGGTCAACGCCCCTAAGCTGGGCTCAACCAAAGTGTCCTGGATGGAACGTCCTTCTTCTTCTCATGTGCAAAGGCTCTACCAATCATTGTCCTGTCTCTGCCCCTGATGGGGTCCCAACAACCATCTGATGGGCTCTTTAGCCTCATGGAGGTCCGAACTAATCATCTCCCCATGCGTACCGGTCCAACTAGTACCTGTCCGCCGGGCATGGTCCTGCACATCAAAAACTTCGCCCTCCATGGGCTCATTAGTCATAGGGATCATAGCAATGTTAATCATGTTTCATCATTAATGTTATCCAACATATGCATAAAAACCATGATATATCATTCAATAGCTCAAATATATTACAAAGACCTACAATACAAAGTCGAAGAAAAAGACAAAATACTCTATTGGGCCAGTATCCATAAGAGAAGGAAAGTCTCCAGAGGGTATCACCCAACCCATGTAAAACAAGGTGATGTGGTCAAGGGATGTCCAGACATACGGGTAGAGTGAAAGACAGGGATGCATGATATTACCTGTGGGTGCCTTTGTAGAAAGCGAGTTGTACCCGTCATGGATGCAATTCTTTCCAAGCCCTCTATTGCCTTGTTCTTTCTTTTCTTTATTGTTTTTTTTCTTTTTATTTCAAGGTCTAACTAGAGGACACTGCCTTGGCGTGGTGACCAGAGCTGACAGTGTTACCCATAAGCACTTCACAGAGATGATAAGGCTGGCTCGTGATGAGACCCCCTTTCCCTTGGCCATGCAACCAAAGGTCACTGCCCTGGCGTAGTAACCAGATAGTGGTGTTGTTGTCCTAATACACACTTGCAAACGTGAGCAAAGTCCAGCTCACTTAGTGTGTCCTTGGAGGCACAATGCCTAGGTTCACAATCCACACTGTCACCTTGACTGGAACCTCTTCCGTCTAGGCTTACTCCTAGGGAAGCCAAGGGGGGTAAACCCTAGTTACTAGATTTGATTTAACGTTTATGTTCTAGGAGTTGATTTTAATTTGTTAAAAGGCTAAGGGGAAATACTAGCCTAAGATGCTAAGGCAGCAACTGCAAAGTGCAAGTTTATCTATATGACAATCAACCCTTTCCCTAAGTCAATTATGACTAGTGCTTAATGTTGGGCAAGGGTTCAACTAAGTTTGAGGGTGGTTCAATTACAAAAATATTACAAGTAAAGTGACTTGAAACTACCCCACAAACGAAAATACAATTACTTACATAAAGAATTAGAGATGTTACAATAATTACACAAGATACAAATAGACAAGATAAAGATGATGCTAAAAATGTGAAAGCCAAAAGATATTCAACTCAAAATCAATCACATAAGCCAAGCATGCCCCAATATCACTTACTCTATTGGACTGTTTTTCAGTGGAAACCACTAAAGCACTCAAGATTAAAAAAGGTGATGCTTCCCCAAGTGAGATACTCAACTCCTTCTTGAATCACACACAAGAGCAAATAAAGAAGATATGTAAATGTTTTAACTCAAATGCTCATGTAAACTTAAAACAATTGGAGAGATAAACCATAAGATTGCAAATGAAATATAAGATGTTAAGTACTTGCAACAAGTGTGTTCCTAAGCATACATCTAAATCCCCCCAACAGTCATGGATTATCTATGCAACTAAGTGATAGGGAGTTTCTTAAAAGTTTAAGTAAATTTTATTTCCCTCCCCCTAACTATGTTGGGGTTTTAAGCTTCCTCCTCCCTTGGCCAAATAATTGTCGGGTGCTCAAGATAGTAAGGCAACAAGGCCCACCCTAGCTTCCCAGGTCAGTCCTGACAGTAAGAGTACTTCCCGGAAAGGATCTCCTCCTAGAGGATCACGGGACGGTCCCCAGCCACTTCCTTCCGTTGTTTTCCTCAAACCCGTTTTAGATGGTGGAGATGGCTGAATAAAGCTATCCTANTAGTTAGGAGATTAGTCAAAGGGGTGGTCAAATAACCCACTTAGGTGTTGAAATAATGTAACTGCGAAGGGCATTCTTATTATTTTGTTATTGGATTAAATCCCCATTGTGGATTAATCATGTCATTATTATTATTTTTATTATTAGGTTAAATCCCCATTGAGGATTAACCAAGTCGTAATTGTATAAGGACCAAATCCCCTTTTGCGGATTGGTCATCGGACAATTATAATGTAAAGAATAAGAAGTCGGCCCCAGCAATTATAATGAAAGGTCGGCCCAGCCAGATTTAATTAAAGGTGGATTTATCCACCCAGTATGAGAGGTCGGCCCTGCCAGAATGGTGACTCTT
>JASDQU011177332.1:0-26531 GCA_032191745.1 Picea mariana
AGACCTCCCATCCTCTTGGTTAGGTCTTGCATTTATTTATTTATCATTTTCTTAGGGTCCCTCAGTTTCTTATGAGAGGCTTTTTATTGCCTTCTCAGGGATCCCCTGGGCGAAGCATCTCTAGGTTTTCATTTTTCCTATGGCTTTTATCTTTTACCAGCTGCTTTTACCCCCTTCTTCCCACAAGACAAGATGTACCCTGGATGGTCATCCTAACGGCTAGACTAGGGGAATGGGATGGATGAGTGGGGTTTTAAGATGAAAAAGTGATAATATGAGGGGAACGGACGATGGTTCTGCAAACCCCCCTTGGTGGCTAACCAAAACCCATGAATACCAACTTGCTAAGCTACCCCATCAATTACCCCAACAATGGTCAAGTGGATTAGTGTAAGATCCAAGTAGTTATCTGAAATGAAAGAGATCTAATGCATACATAAGAAGGTTATAATGATCAAATATGACACATACCATGATACCTCGGACTAACTACCTCATGGAGCAAGAGCCCTCTCTGATGCAAGCCCAGGCCGGTAGTGATGGAGGCTGGTACTACTGACAGGACAAGTCTGGCTGAGAAGAAGAAAAGATGGGCCCTCAAGGGCCATGCTCAAGTCAATCTGCTCTCGTACTCCATGTCTAGGACCATGTGGGCCTCGAGACATGATCTCCTAGTTATCCCTAGATATCGGGGATAACAGGAGCTTTGGTCATCAAAACAACCTTTTAAAACTCTCTTAATTTGAAACCCTAACTAACCCTAGCGACTTAACTAACCCTAATTGCTGATGACGTCTTGCCCTATTTGAACTTTTGTTTGGTCTAAAACTTGCGGCTAGGTCATCCATTGATAGACATACAAGTGTTGAGTAATTTCATTGTTTTAAAAAGCAAAACGTTCACTTTGTTGTCTAGCTAACCTAACCCTAACCCTAAGGTGACGTCATACCTGTTTGAACTCTTGTTTAGCTTAAAACGTTGTGGTATTGTCACCCCTTGATTTGGCATTGATGTGTGGATTGCTTTCATTGACTTAATTTGCAAAACGTCCACCTCTTTGCTTCTTAAAACTAACCTAGAACTAAG
Source organism: Picea mariana (assembly GCA_032191745.1). NCBI lineage: Eukaryota > Viridiplantae > Streptophyta > Pinopsida > Pinales > Pinaceae > Picea > Picea mariana. The sequence goes on from JASDQU011177332.1 coordinate 1,087, forward strand.
GCTGACGTCACCCTTGGTAGCATAGTGACGCAACAACAACAATATATGTATATGAGCACATTTATTGCATTGTGATAATACAAGGATTTGATTTTATACATTGAATGCCAATATCTGTTTTGTATTTATTGAGGAAGTAATATTATAAGTCTTGGCTTTAATAGCAATCATTGACTTCGTCAATAATTACATTTATTATTGCTCATATATATTCAAACATAGTCATGAAATTGTGAAGTACTAACCACTGCAGCACGTTTTAGTTGCCGTGTCTCGCAAACATGTGCCTTTCTCAGTGGAATTACCCTCCCTTTGACTATCTTCTTGGCAGTAATCTGTGAAGGGAAAGCCTATCTTAACCTTTGAGCCTCTAATCCTTGATCCTTTTCCTTCAACACCCCAGATTACTAGGGATGTCTCCCTTGGGATTGGCCACCCTGAATAGAAAGAGCTCCCCATCGAGGTGACAGTGGGTGGGGAAGCTCCTGTTACGCCAGTTTGAGTCTTACTTCCAAGCTACTAAGCCTATCCTACAAACTGAGCGATAACAGGTCTATAAAGATCATCCATTTTTAAGCTAGACTTATTAGAAAAAGAAAGGTCTAACAGAAATGGACTGGGACCCAAAAATTATTAAGGATCCTACGAGAAGACATCTTGGCTAACTTCATCCAAAAACACCTTCGGGTTTAAGGATGAAGCTAAGCAAACCGTGAGTTCCTCCTTGCAGAATACTTTCTCAAATTATTTTTGAACTGGAGTCGCCAGATGATCAAGTTTATTCTAAACAAACAAGAAGCATCAAACAAAGCAAAAAGCAAAAAGGAAAACAAAAGTCGTGTTTCGGGAATAGAAAGATTTATCTCCGGCAACGGCGCCAAAAATGTTGTCGCCTTATACACACCTGGGGTAATGTGGAAGAAACCTTCAATTCACTTGGTGTGTCCTTGGGTGAAAGTTTCGAGTCAAGGTGCTATCACCTGATCCTCAACTCCTTCATCTAGGCCAACTCCTAGCGAAGCCAAGGGTGGTAGTCCCTATGAAAATAATCTAAGGCTCTTTCAAACTAAGAAAGCAAAAGAACTACTTCTAGGAGTTTTATTGCTTAATAAAACAAATACATTCAACACTTAACATTCATCAGCATTTGAGATAATCAATAAACCATTTGTCCATAAGTATGCATATATTGAAAATGATACAAGATCTGCAAGATTTAACAATATAAGTTAGACAAGTTAGACAATATAAGTTAGAGAAACTGGGCACAAAAGGGCCCGTTTTTATTACACCTATTACAATGAGAACAAAGTTCTCTTTGAGTTTCTCCTTTAGCAACTAAAAAAGAGGATCCTTATAAGCTTTGGATCTTGAAAATGCAAGAAATAAATAACAAGAGATGCTTCTTTGATGAAGAAGGAAACCCCCGAATGCTCCGAAAGTCCCGATTTCGCCCAAAACCGATGGAATCTTCCCTTGGCTGTCCATTGTCCTGCAAAAAACAACAAACAAAATACTCCAAAAGATGCTCAAAATCACTTTGGGACAACTTAGGGAGTACGTCAAATCTTATAGAGAAAATAAAAAAGACGAAGTAAAATTTATACTAAAACTTGAAATTTTTTAGAGATTTTGGGGCTGCCTTTGAGGACAGCAAATGAAAGCACTTTAATCTTGCCAAATAACAGAAATGAAGCTTAATCAATCATTCACCTTCAAGTCTTTAAATTTTACAGAAAATGAACTAGCAATAAAGGAGATTTTCTTAACTAGATCTAGCTTTAGATAGATGAAAGAAATGCCTAGATCTCGATACTTTGCAAGCGAAATGAAACTAAGTTAAACTTTGAATTTGAACTAGCTTCTTATGCTTGCATGAAGGAAGTAACCAAATAGATTTAAAGAAATATGAGAGGAAGAAAGGAAGAAACTCTTTTTTCCAAGAATTGAAAAATAAGGGCTATGGAGTCCTTGATGAAGAGTAGAGGGAGTTCTATTCCTTGAAAATCTTGGACAGATGAAGGTTGAAGCTACAACCAATCAATCCTGCAAGCTTGAAGAACCTGCAAACAATATTTACTTCAACCTTGCAATTACTTTTTAAGGTCTCTCCTATATAAAACAAAAACTCAAATATGCATGTTAGTTTAACTGAAAAAGAGACATGCAATATAAAAGCTTGTGGTTCATAAGAAAAGAAATGAGATTAATCAAACTAAATTTACCTCATTCTACTGTATGATAACATACTTTCAAAGCCTTTGCAAACAAATATAGAAAATTTAAGCAAAAGATACAGATTACCTCATAATGATAGTATAAGATTCAAGCATCCACACATAGCATCAACACCAATGGAACTCCAAAGTCTTCTTTATTTAACTTAGAAATGATAAAATGATACAACAATAGGTCTATCTTCCCAAAGCTCCAACTCTAACAATGGAGGAGGGGTAACATTGCTTATATAGCAAGAGTGGTGACAACTCCAAGAGGGATGCGCAAGGGTTTAGGAGAAGATGCACTAGAGTGAAGCATAGTGGCGCACTTAGTGAATGGGAGATGTGTGGAGTAGAGTGGGGTGGATGGGTAATGATGTAGGGTGAAGGGTGAGTGTAGTGGAGTGAAGTGAGGATGAGTGAGGTGGAGTGGGGGTGGAAGTGGGAGTGTGAGGTGCGTGAGAGCTTTGGGATGTGCGCCATCCCTTTAGGATGCACCACCTTAGCTAGTGGGGTCGAGTCCCTATCTTGGGATCTCCTCCACGCCTTTCACCCCTAGTGAAGTCACCTCCATCTTAGCTAAACTTGCCCTGGTCTTCAGTCAACTCGGGACACAAGAAGAACATGTTTCCAACATGTTCTCCAGTTCTCCTAAAAAATAGGAAATTAATTAAATTACCCCTTTTCCGTAAATTTTGAGTAAATTTCATTTTTTAGTGATAATAATCACTTTTTTGTCTCGAAAGAAGGGAAATAAGGGTTTGCATGATACTCTGGACTAGAAAACGACCATAAATATGACATCTGACAATGTTTGATGCCATATTTTTACAATTTATTGACTTAGAATTAAAAAATCCCATTTTTGTGGGAATTTAATTAATTCACTGAAACATTAAAAAAAAACCTATCAAACCTAGCCGCAATTTCCATAAGACTCAATCAAGATGACCTAGTATGAGCTCATATACATTCAAACACTAGGCATTGGTTATACCATGCCAAGGCCTAACCACCAACACATACTCCAGCTTTGCAGTTAGTCTTATGAGTGAAAAAACTTAGAAATTATTTAATCGCTCACAAAGGTAGGCAGAAAAAATTATTAACAAGTGAAAAAAACACTCTAGAGTACATGCTCGTACCTAGGTCTTAGGTGGCCAATAGCCTTTTACAGTATCTCCTACTCAGGTTATTTATTACAATGGTGGAAATGCGGAAAAAAGGTGGTCTTTTGAAAGATCGGCTGAACTCTGAACTCTGTCATATGAGCACTGACTGCTCATTCTTTGGCAGCTCATCAAGAAATCCAGCTTGTGCAAACTTGGTGGATAACATAGGCTCCATATGGGGACGTGTGCTTGCTCTTTTCATAGAAAAGGAGAGCATGCGAGCATCCAGAATCTGTCCCTACATCAAAAACATCTCGCCAAAAACAACATCAGTGACACATGTATATGAAGACCAAGTGTAAGTTGAAATTGCACAATTATTATATATGTAAATACAAAAATGAACATGAACTATTATATATAAAGTATAAAAGAAGAAAGTAAACATAAATGAAATTTAAAATGCGGAGGAAAGGGTTAGAGATACGTTACAAGGGATGCCCCCATGGGCATCAGATGTCATCATTGAGAAGCAATTTTGAAAAGTTGTCTGCTCACTGGTAGCTTTAACCTTTTCACTGTCTGACTGGTTGAAGTAGAAACTGCATGAATCAACCATGTCATGGACGAAACAAGACCTCAGATTTCTGAATAATCCCTGTTCGGGATGACTTGTTGAAGATTCTTTTCCAAGTTTTATTAACTTGGCTCTTTTCTTGGGATCAAACCACCCGAGAAACGTATGTTTGTTTTTATTCAACCAAACTTTAAAGTTTGGTAAGCCTTGTAAGTCTTTAATGAAGCTCTGGATTAGACTGTCATGGTGGAAGGCTAACCATTGCTCATAGTGATCTGGAGTTGACAAACTTAAGCTATCTTCCAATTTCCCATTATCTGTCATTAAGTCATCTGTTGGCTGAGAGATTGGAATTGGAACTGTCAAGACATCTGTTTCACTGATCATTTTAGGTTCATCATAACTGTCGAAGATCTTCTCTGAGGAGATGGATTCCTCGGGAGGAGGGTGGGGATTTGACTTATCTGGATATTCGATCATTTCAAACTCAAAATCCTTTGTTTCCTCATGACCAATTAATGACTCATCTATAGGCTATTTCGGAATTTCCAGGCGAAATTCCCTTTCTATGGCCTGAATGACTTCTTTAAATTTTTGATTGGGATCTGGTGAAGCATCATCCTTAACATCTGAATTGACCATGTTTATATTCGGAGAGTCCTTCTCCTTCCATTTTTCCATAAAAGTATTAATCAACTCATTGTAAGTTCTAACCTGTTTATCCTTAAGTTCTGTAAACCAATCAAGATGATCATCATCAAAAGATAAGATAAACAATTTCATTCCCACATCTTTATATAAGGAATTGCAACACCATTTATTGAAGCAATGTGAAACTCTCTTAACATGACGTCTAGCATCAACAATATTATTACTTTGAAAACAAGGCAAATTTTGTAAAGCATTTTCTGGAATTATATGTGGATAACCACTTATTGTAGAGAAATCAATAGGTCTATAAATATCATCCATTTTTAATCTAGACTTATTAGAAAAAGAAAGGTCTAACAGAAATGGACTGGGACCCAAAAATTATTAAGGATCCTACGAGAAGACAACTTGGCTAACTTCCTTCAAAAACACCTTCTGGTTTAAGGATGAAGCTAAGCAAACCGTGAGTTCCTCCTTGCAGAATACTTTGTCAAATTATTTTTGAAGTGGAGTCGCCAGATGATCAAGTTTCTTCTAAACAAACAGAAGCATCAAACAAAGCAAAAAGCAAAAAGTAAAACAAAAGTCGTGTTTTGGGAATAGAAAGATTTATCCCCGGCAACGACACCAAAAATGCTGCCGCCTTATACACACCTGGGGTAACGTGGAAGAAACCTTCAATCCACTTGGTGTGTCCTTGGGGGAAGTTTCGAGTTAAGGATCTGTCACCTGATCCTCAACTCCTCCGTCTAGGCCAACTCCTAGCGAAGCCAAGGGGGGTAGTCCCTATGAAAATAATCTAAGGCTCTTTTAAATTAAGAAAGGAAAAGAACTACTTCTAGGTGTTTTATTGCTTAATAAAACAAATACATTCAACACTTAAGATTCATCATCATTTGAAATAATTAATAAACCATTTGTCCACATTCATCATCATTTGAGATAATCAATAAACCATTTGTCCGTAAGCATGCATATATTGAAAATGATACAAGATCTGCAAGATTTAACAATATAACTTGGACAATTGCATGAATGTAGAAGATTGCTCACATAAAGATAAACCAATTATACCAGTGTCTTAAAAGGAGTCGTGGGCAATTGTTGATAGAGTGTTTTATTAAGATAAATTAAAGTAAATTAATGAGATAAAATGTGGCCTCTTTAGAGGCTAGCTCTTTGTTTGGAAACTTGTGGAGAACTTACCGAAACCCAAGAGGTCTCACCAGTAAGCTCACTATGGGCACTGGATGTCCAAAACGGGTGGGAAAACCAGGTCCCGAGAGGGCCCGCCTTACTTCATAGATTACCCTTAGGCGTTTTCCGGTGCATTGAGCTAACAATTTCAGAGATTTCCCTAATTAGACTACAAACAAGGTTTATTGACTTTGCAAGACTGAAAGAAATAAACTTTGTAACCTGCTTTGTAACTGAAAAGAGAACTTGCAAGATACTTGGAAATTGAGTAATTGCAAGGCTTATTGCTGATAGTAAACAAAGAACTCTAAACTAAACATGCATAAAGATTTGAAAGTACTTTTTTAAACATGCATGTGAAATGTGAGTGTTATGTGTGTTAGATTAGCTTAACTTGTATGTGTGTTTGAGATCAAAAGATTAAACATGCACAAACAGAAAGAAAACCAAACCACGACACACAAATCCCCCCAATGGGGATGGAGAAACTGGGCACAAAAGGGCCCGCTTTTATTACACTTATTATAATGAGAACAAAGTTTTCTTTCCGTTTCTCCTTTAACAACTAAAAAAAAGTATCCTTATAAGCTTTGGATATTGAAAATGCAAGAAATAAATAACAAGAGATGCTTCTTTGATGAAGAAGGAAACCCCCAGATCCTCTGAAAGTCTCGATTTTGCCCAAAACCGACGGAGTTTTCCCTTGGCTGTCCAATGTCCTGCAAAAAACAGCAAACAAAATACTCCAAAAGATGCCCAAAATCACTTTGGGACAGCTTAGGGAGTAAGTCAAATCTTATAGAGAAAATGCAAAAAATGACTAAGTAAAATTTATACTAAAACTTGAAATTTTTTAGAGATTTTGGGGCTGCCTTTGAGGACAGCAAATCAAAGCACTTTAATCTTGCCAAATAACAAAAATGAAGCTCAATCAATCATGCACCTTCAAGCCTTTAAATTTTACAGAAAATGAACTAGCAATAAAGGAGCTTTTCTTAACTAGATCTAGCTTTAGATAGATGAAAGAAATGCCTAGATCTAGATACTTTGCAAGCGAAACGAAACTAAGTTAAACTTTGAATTTAAACTAGCTTCTTATGCTTGCATGAAGGAAGTAACCAAATAGCTTTAAAGAAATATGAGAGGGAGAAAGGAAGAAACTCTTTTTTCCAAGAATTGAAAAATAAGGGCTATGGAGTCCTTGAGAAGAGTAGAGGGAGTTCTATTCGTTGAAAATCTTGGACAAATGAAGGTTGAAGCTACAACCAATCAATCCTCCAAGCTTGAAGAACCTGCAAACAATATGTACTTCAACCCTGCAAACACTTGTTAAGAAGGTCTCTCCTACATAAAACATAAACTCAAATATGCATGTTAGTTTAATTGAAAAAAAGACATGCAATATAAAAGCTTGTGGTTCGTAAGAAAAGAAATGAGATTAATCTAATTAGATTTATCTCATTCTACTATATGACAGCATACTTTCAAAGCCTTTGCAAATAGATATACAAAATTGAAGCAAAAGATACAGATTACCTCATACTGATAGCATAAGATTCAAGCATCCACAAATAGCATCAACACCAATGGAACTCCAAAGTCTTCTTTATTCAACTTAGAAATGATAAAATGATACAACAATAGGTCTATCTTCCCAAAGCTCCAACTCTAACAATGGAGGAGGGGTAGCCTTGCTTATATAGCAAGAGTGGTGACAACTCCAAGAAGGATGCGCAAGGGTTTAGGAGGATATGCGCTAGAGTGAAGGGTAGTGGCGCTCTTAGTGAATGGGATATGTGTGGAGTGTAGTGGGGTGGATGGGTAGTGATGTAGGGTGAAGGGTGAGTGTAGTGGAGTGAAGTGAGGATGAGTGAGGTGGAGTGGGGGTGGAAGTGGGAGTGTTAGGTGCGTGAGAGCTTTGGGATGTGCTCCATTCCTTTAGGATGCGCCATCTAAGCTAGTGGGGTCGAGTCCCTATCTTGGGATCTTCTCCACGCCTTTCACCCCTAGTGAAGTCGCCTCCATCTTAGCTAAACTCGCCCTGGTCTTCAGTCAACTGGGGACACAAAAAAAACATGTTTCCAACATGTACCCTAGTTCTCCTAAAAAATAGGAAATTAATTAAATTACCCCTTTTCCGTAAATTTTGAGTAAATTTCATTTTTTAGTGATAATAATCACTTTTTTGTCTCAAAAGAAGGGAAATAGGGGTTTACATGATGCTCTGGACTAGAAAACGACCATAAATATGGCATCTGACAATGTTTGATGCCATATTTTTACAATTTATTGACTTAGAATTAAAATATTCAATTTTTGCGGGAATTTAATTAATTCACTGAAACATTAAAAAAAAACTATCAAACCTAGCCACAATTTCCATAAGACTCAATCAAGATGACCTAGTATGAGTGCATATACATTAAGACACTAGGCATTGGTTATACCATGCCAAGGCCTAACCACCAACATATACTCCAACTCTGGAGTCAGTCTTCTGAGTGAAAAAACTTAGAAATTATTTAATCGCTCACAAAGGCAAGCAGAAAAAATAATTAACAAGTAAAAAAAACACTCTAGAGTACATGCTAGTACCTAGGTCTTAGGTGGCCAATAGTCGTTTATAATATCTCATACTTAGGTCATTTATTACAATGGTGGAAATGCAGAAAAAGGTGGTCTTTTGAAAGACCAATTGAACTCTGAACTCTGTCATATGAGCACTAACTGCTCATTCTTTGGCGGCTCATTAGGAAATCCACCTTGTGCAAACTTGGTGGATAACAGGACCCAAGGGTCTTTGCAGGTGAAGCAGAGCTTCTTCTTCATAAGCTCTCTCCTCGTCTCATCATCCAACTTCTCCTTGCCCTTCCACTCTCTCTGGAATGGCTTCCTGTCTTGATCCCTCTGTGGTACAAAGGGTTTGGAAAAAGGTTTAGTCTTTGGCGTTGAGTCTGCCAAATCTTGAGTGCGTAAGATGGCATACTGCAAGGTATGAGGCCTGTATGCCTTGACCCATCTTCTCAAGGGTTCTGTGAGCTCCTATGTGAATAAAATTATCAACCTGGGCTCTAATATATCTGTCATTGCCATTGCTACCTGCTGAAACTCCATGATGAATGCCTCTGCTGTGCCAGTTTATCTCAACTGTGCTAGATCCCTGAAATGGATCTCTGGGTCATGTTATCGCACAGTTTGTAGCCAGGAATAAAGGCTATAAGGTAGAAGGCCAAACTGGCGTAATAGGAACCTATCCCACCCAATGTGACCATGATGGGTAGGTTCTTTCTCTTTAGGGAGGTTAGGCCCAGGGGAGACGTCTCCGATGACCTGGGGTTTTGAAGAGGTAAAAGGTTAATAGGATGAGGACAAGTTTTTCCCCCCTTCACAGATCACAACCAATCAGAAGTTCCGGCTAAACAACCAGTAATAAAGTAAAACCCAATGAAGAGTACCTGCCTGGAACAAGACGACAACAAACTGATACTTGCAAGTTTATTCCAATGGGTTAGTACTTCATATCAATCAAGAACTATCTGATATTCAATATAAGCGATTTGAGAGTAAATGTTGACGAAGTCAATGTTTACACAATAGTAATGAAAAGATAATGTTAGTTCGCCAATAAATACTAGAACGATGTGGCTTTCAATGGGATCAATCAACACTTTATTAAATAAATTCTTTTAAACCATCATTCAATTGCTCATAAAGTAAAACGTTGCTGCATTGAGATGAAATAACCAAGAGTGATGTCAACAACTTAGGGTTAGTAGGTTAGGGTTAGTTCAGTTAGGGTTTTAAATTCGAGTTTTTGAGAGTGTTTGGATCAAAATATTACTTCAACGCCAGAAGTCCTAGGATCAATGCCTTAGGGTAGAATGGAGTCAATTATGAAGGACGCGAGAGTTGAAGGGGGTGAGATTTTAAAGGACTAGAGGGATAAGTTTTGAAGTGCTGCTAAAGCAGGGCTTCAAAATCATAACCCTAGGGGAGAGAGGCTCACTCCGGTGTTGTTAAAGCAAAGCCTCGTGCTCTCTCCTCCTTCCTGACAAACAGCTAGCTCAAATGAAAAACAAAGTCAAGACAAGAGGGCTTAAAGAGGGAGAGTGTTGCTAAGGCAAGGCTCTTTCATCAAACCCTAAAAGAAAATGGCCCCAGGTGTAGATGACCTAGGCCTGGGACGTCCTCTTCCTCTTGAAGTCAAAATGGTACGGCTAGCTAAAGGGAAGAAGAAAAAGGAGTGTAGCTATGGCTAGGCTCTCTTCTTCTTCTTCAATGGCTAAAAGCTTTTCTATCAGGGGACATGAGACAAGGACCTACTTGTGTGCTTGCCACCTAGGGTTTTTATTCAACAAATTATAAATAAATGTAAGAAAATAAGACTACAACCGTTCAGTCAAGAAGTTTTGCAGAAAAACTTACAATTCATCAAGAAATAATCATGCAAACCCTAGTTGTAACACCTTCCTTCAAGAAAAACACCATAGAATGCCAAAAATCTCTTCCTTCAACAAGTTCGCCTTCCTCAAATCAGCCAATAACCCAAATAGGGTGCTAAAAATCAGACCTCACTATGAGTGAGTAAGTTGTTGTGATCAAAATGAGAGTTAAAACCCTCAATATATAGTGTATCAATGAGCTAATTTACTTTTGAGGCTTCTTCAAGTCTATCCATGGTTTTGTATCTTAGGAGGCATAATCAGCCCAACATCTATATTTTATCTATATCATTCTAAATCTGCAGATCTTATGTATGGAGGTCTTCTTATTATCTAAATAAAGGTCAGATTTGAAGTTGTTGTTCATTCTACTATGTTGTCTCCACTGTATCTTGATATTCTATGTGTTGTTTTGTTATAACCATCTTCTATATGCTGTAAAACTCCACAAAACCCTTCCAGCGCAAGCTTGAAGGAAACCTGCAAAACAAAAAGAAAAAACCTCACACAAAAACCAGAAAATCCACCTAAGTTCCTAGCCAAATCAGCTTGGGAACATTACAACTTAGATGGCTCTTTTATTGATTTGATTTACTCATGATGATGCATTTGACTTGAGATCCTTGGAGGGCATATTCATTGTCTTTGTAGGAACTAGTTGGTGGACAATTTTGGAAGAACAAGCCTAGCTTGGGCGTCCTTGGGGCTTGGTGCCCACAGGTTGGATGCCAAGGGCCCGCACTTCGGATGATGATGACATGCCTTTGGAGGCCTGTTATCCCCTAGCCTAGGGATAACTAAGGAGATCACGTCTCGAGGCCCATAGGTCCTAGACATGGAGTACAGAGAGCTAGATGACTTGAGCATGGCCTTGGAGGACCCCTCTTTTCTTCAGTGCAGTACACTTATCACCAGTAGCAGTATCCATCCCACCAGCCTAGTTCTGAAGTAGCAGTGAGTCTTGCTCCATGAGGTAATGAGTCCTAGTATGATGGTATGTATCACTCTGATTTTTGAAACACTTGAATATGTTGTATTGCATCCTTTTTCAATTTCACGACGTTTGCTTGGAAATTATGCTCTTTGCATCGTTCATACCTGGAAGGGTGGCATGGTGCCCTAGTAAGTTGATTTCCCTTTAGGATGGGTTTGCACTGGGTGGATCTGTGAAAAGTCATCATTCGTTGCCTCCATACTTACTAGTTTCCATATTTTTTCCTTTCATCTCCCCTATCCTTGTTTGGGCATTGGGATTGGCTACATTAGGAAGGGTTGTACCTTACCTCATGGGAAGAAGGGGCTAAAGGCCCAGAGGGTAAAAGTAACTGGAAAGAGTTAAAAGCCAATGTTGAAACCTTGGAGATGCTTCACCCAAGGATCCCCGAGAAAGCAGTGAAAAGATTCTCATAAGAAAAGGGGACCCATAAGATAACATAAACACTCAAGGTATTAGTTGATGGATAGGGGGTCTCATCACGAGCTGACCTATTATGACCATAACCATGTAGCGGTTTGACACTACCACCTATCTGGTCACCAAGCCAAGGTAGTGGCTCTTGGTAGCATAGCCAAGAGAAAGGGGGTCTCATCACGAGCCAACCTTCTCATTTTCGTGAAATGTTTGTGGATAACACTGCCACCTCTGGTCATCAAGCCAGGACAGTGGCCCTCAACTATTCCCTTGAAGCACAAGAGCAAAAGATCAAAAGAAATAAAGCTAAGAGTAAAAGGCAATGAATGGGCTAGAAAACAATTGCATTTATGACAAGGTGCAACTCTCCCTCTATAAAGGCACCCACAGGTAAGACTTTACATTTCCCTATTATTACATGCACCCCATGCCCAAATACTTACCCCATGCCACCTCATACACTTACATGACTTGGACTAGATCCCACCTGGGAAACACCCCAAACTTAAGAGAGGTTAGCCCAATAGGACACCCTGAGACCTTCTCCAAACCTAACTTGTCAAATTGCATAATGTCTTTGAGCATTTGTTTGGGTTAAGGGGGGTTTGATGCACATGTTTGGGTAATTTAATTATTGGATGTGATTTACATGCTATGATCCCTGTGACTAATGAACGCCTGGAGGGCGTACTTCTTGTTGCTGCAGGACCTTGCCCAGTGGACAGGTACACATGAGGGAATGATTAGCTCGGACCTTCATGGGTGATTAAAACCCACAGATGGATGGTGAAACCCCAACCAGGGGTAAGAAGAAATTGAAGACTTGCACTGGGAGAAAGAAGGACGTTGCCTTTGGAGGCACCCTGATAGACCTAGACCTAGGGGACCTTTCTCTTCCCACTTGGACGTTAGCCCTTGAGGGCCCTGGACGTCACCATCATAGCCCTAGACGCCACCCAGAGCTAGGGTTTCATTTTTGGAGGCATTTGTGAGCCTGGTGGCACGTCGGCATCATTTGGTGCCTATTATTGCATAGTTTGTAGTTAAGGTAAAAGACGGATGAAAGAAAGGCAAATTGGCATAACTAAGACTATCCTACCACTGTTACCTCAATAGGATAGCTCTTTCTATTTAGGGTGGTAGGCCCAGGGGAGACGTCCCCGGTGACCTGGGGTTTTGAGAAGGCAAAGGGTTGAAAGGCTAAGTATAATATTCCCCCTCACAAGTCACCACCGATCAGAAAGTCCTAGCTAATCAGCCAATAAAGATAACTAATAACCAAAAACGTGTACCTGCCCGAGACAAAGCAACAAGGAAACTATACATGTGCAAGATTACTTGCTGGTTAGTACTTCATAAAATCAAAGGCTTTCTGATAATAAGCAATTGACTAATAATATTGATGAAGTAAATCAATGTTTATACAATAGCAATGATTACAATATATATCACTTCTCAATAAATGCTAATGAAGCTTCACTATAAGCAATGGCAATTTATCATCAATGTAACAATACTAGAAGCAACGCCTTAGCCAATCACTCAATTGCTTTAAAGGTAAATATATGCTGCAAGGTATAAGTATAACACAAGTAGATAATGGCAGCAATAGGTTTAGTAAGTGTTAGTCTAAGCTAGGGTTAGAATGAGTTAATGATTGTTCAAGAATATTTAGAAGTTGTGTGTGATCAAGGTACTCAACACAAAAAGTCTTAGATCCGTGCATTATTATGGAAAATGGAGTCAAAATAGCTACAAATGTTGAAGGGCCGAAATGATAGTGATATGGCTAAAGACAAGAGGGTTAGATGTTGAAGTGTTGCTAAGGCAAGGCCTCAACAATGAAACCCTAGGGGAGAAAGGCTCACTAAGGTGTAGAAACCCTAGGCCTTAGTGCTTTCTCCTCCTTCTTTAGCTCATTAACAAGATAAAAACGGTTAGCTTGAGTAATAAATGCTATGGCTAAGGACAAGAAAGTTTAATGATGAAGTGTTGCTAAGGCACGGCTTCATCAATCAAACCCTAGGGGAAAACGGCTCACTAAGGTGTAGAAATCCTAGGCCTTAGGGCGTTTTCCTCCTTCCTTGGCTCATTGACAAGATAAAAACAGCTAGGCTAGAAGAGTAGAAGTAGAGTGTTGCTATGGCAAGGCTCTATGTAACTTCAGGAAAATCAAAATGGCTCTTGGCTTAACTTAGTAGGGACATGAAACAAGGACACCAACTTGTGCTTGTCCCCTAGGGTTTAATTCAACAAATTATAATAACAAAATGCAAGTAATCAATACAATAACCATTCAATAAAGAAGTGTTTTGCAGAAATTCACTTACATTCACCAAGCATTCATATAGCCAAACCCTAGTTGTAAACCTTCCACCAAAAAAATTCCAAAATAGCCAAGAAAGAGATTCCTTCAACAAGTGCGCATCAATTTTCAGCCAAAAACCCTAAAGTAGGGCGCAAATTTCAGACCTCACTAAGTGTGAGTGAAAGATGATGTCTAAAATGAGAGTTTTAGCTCTCTACTTATACAGTACAAATGACCTTAATTAAATTTTAGGTCACCAAAAGGCCGACAAGGCCAAAATACCAAATAATATTGTTTTACATTAAATGTCATAAATTAAACCCTAATCAAGCAAAAGAAAGATGTCATGCCCTTTCTAGGGTGATGTTAGCCCCTTTTAGAACAACATAGGCCTCCTGGAGCAAAACGTTAGCCCTTCTTGGGCCTCTCCAAGCTGCCACACGTGCCACAACTGCCATAACTGCCTCCTCAAAGTGTCCATAATGCTGGATGACGTCATGGGCATCCTGGGTGACGTCATGGGCCTTCCAAGGCCAACGTTCCAGTGGAGAGGGCACAAACCCGCTAGGTAAGTCTTTTCCAGGGTGCCTCTGTGGAACGTCCTCCTCTTCTCCGGTGCAAGCCCCTCTGTCCTGTCCTTGCCCCCTGCTGGGGTCTCAACATCCATCTGGCGGGCTCTTTAACCCCATGGAGGTCCGAACTAATCATCTCCCTATGTGTACCTGTCCAATATGGTACTTGTCCGTCAGGTATGATCCTGCACATCAACAGATACACCCTCCATGGGCTCATAATTCACAGGGATCATAACAATGTCAATCACATCCAATCATCAATTTTTTTAAACATGTGCATAAAACACCTTTTACCCAGTCAAGTGCTTAAAGACATTACACAAATCTGCAAGCCAAGTTTGGAGGAAGTGACAGGGCATCCTATTGGGCTAGTGTCCACTAGAAAAGGGATGCTCCCGGAAGAGATCAAATCCAAGTCATGTAAATGGGTGAGGTGGATAAGGGATGTCTTGACAAGGGGTGCAGTGATAGCAGGGAAATGCAAGGCTTACTTGTGGGTGCCTTTGTAGAAGGCGAGCTTCACCTGTCCTGGATGCAAATGTTTCCAAGCCCATTCATGCCTTTTATTCTTATTTCTTTATATATCTTTCTTTCAAGAAGCTAATAAGGGGACACTGCCCTGGTGTGGTGACAAGTGGTGGCAATGTTACCCACAAGCACTTTCACGGAAATGAGAAGGTTGGCTCGTGATGAGACCCCGTTTCTCTTGGCCATGCAACCAAGAGCCACTACCCTAGTGTGGTAACGAACTACTGGTACTGTCATACCGCTAGGTGCCGATGGACCTAATAGGCTGGCTCGTGATGAGACCCCCCATCCTCTGACTAGGTCTTGTTTTATTTATTTTTATGGGTCACTCTTGTTTCTTGCTGAGAAGCTTTTTATTTCTTTCTCGGGGATCCCTGGGCGAAACATCTCGAGGTTTTATTTTTAGGCTTTTATCTTTTGCCAGCTGGTTTTACCTTCTAGGCCTTTAGCCCCTTCTTCCCACAAGGCAAGGTGCAACCCTTAAATGATTGGCCAACCCAATGCCCAGACCAATGTAATGGGATGGATGAGCGGGAAGTAAGATGGAAAGTGGTAAGTATGACGGGAGCAGATGATGACTTTTCATGAATCCCCCCAGTGGCAACTCAAAACCTATGGGCACAGGCTTACTAGGGCATCCTGTCATTCTCCCCAGACATGGTCAAGTGGATAAGTAGAAGATCCAAGTGCCCGTTAGAAACAAAAAGAACTAGATGCACATATTCAAAGGTTTTGAGGATTAGAGCGACACATACCATGATACTTGGACTCATTACCTCATGGAGCAAGATCCATCTCTGCTACAGGACCAAGCCGAGGTGATGGATGTTGCTGCTGCTGAAAAAATGGAGGCACTGAAAGGGAGAAAAGATGGTCCCTCCAGGGCCATTCTCAAGTCGATCTGGCTCTCGGTACTCCATGTCTAGGACCTGTGGGCCTCGAGACATAATCTCCTTAGTTATCCCTAAAAGTGGGGGATAACATCTGGCTCCAACTCCGGGACATGTGCTCATCGTAGAGTGCATGAGAACCTCAGCATCTCTGGCATAACCTGTAACCTGCTTTTTGTCAATAGAAACTATTAGTAATCATTTGGGGTGGTGATATCACCCCCAACTCACATATATAAAACTGAAAGCAAACATATGTACAAGTGTGAAAACAAACTATTCTAGCATGAAATGAAAATGGTATATACAATCAATGCAAATGCCTACTTACCTGTACTTACCCGTTGGTTGGATGTTAGGTGTAGCCAAACGACCAGTGAAACCAGTCCAACAATGTCCCACAATCCCTGCCTTTGTGCTTCATCATAAACCAAAACAGTGATAAGTCAAGCACAACAATAACATGGATTAGAAAATATATCGTATCATCGGAAATCATAAGGTCTAACTCATGGAGGCGGGTGGGAGGGATAAAATCATGCCAAGTCATTTTCTGAGGAAAGTGTTCAATCCACTTTAGGAAGGGATCGTGAAAAGTCAAATGTTTGGAAAATTGACTCAAAAGGTCTACAAGCTGGCTACCTAGGACGTTCTCATAATCTGAACTGGAAGGGATTGACAAGGATCTAGTAGATGACTGGCAAACTCTTAAGGGAAAGTTGAAAAATTGAGATGACTGATGTATTCTTGAAGTATTCAACCAACCCTTGGACTCTAGGGTTTGCCTCAAAGGAAACTCAATGCAAAAGACATATTTCCCAACTACACAACAAGGTAAAGTAATCGGAGGTGGCTGGAGAAAGATGTCACAAGAGTCCTTTTTTAGGCAAACAATGTTCTTACTCCTATCAATACTTGAGCACGGTGGTGGTTGACAATCATCTTTATGGAAAGGATCCAAGTGCTCAGAGGAGTACTCATCAAAATCCTCAAGGTACGACCGAAAATCATCAGGGAAATACGGGACTAGGTCAACCTTGGGTGTTTGGAAAGTATCGGTAATTATATCATTTCCTTGTTGCCACTGTTCAAAGTCGAAAGTAAATTGTTGTGGTAACTGCAAAGGCAACACTTGGAAATGATTCTCCATGTCGTAAATGGGGTCGATATCATAACCAACTACATCCCATTTACGTCTTCCAACATGTATGAACTCATCAATATCAACTATGTCAGTATCAATATCATAACATGGAAGATTCAAAACATTCAAAGGCTCATCCATCTCTTCCTCATTTCCCAAATCATAAAGTAGAAAATCATCAAAATCTTGCAGAGGAGGGTAACTTACTGTTTCTTCTTGTGCAGGAGCTTTGAAGACTTGGGTGTCTTCAACATGCGTCATTGTTTCAACCTCATGAACTGCCCCTTCATCTTCAATTGTACAGCAAGGAAGACCTACTTCTTTCAGGGATTCCATTTCTCCTTCACTTTCTGAATCATGGAACAAGGTGTCATCGGAATCCTGAAAAGGAAAGCAACTAACCTCATCGTCTTTTTGTTGTGCAGGGGGAAAAGGTTCATGGACGGCTTCATTAGAGGGAGGAGCACAGGTTGATACTTCATCATTTTGCTTAGGTTCCAGCTCCTCAACTGTGTCTTCAACAATCCTATGTTGATCCATGGTTTGCTCCCCTTTGTCTTGGAAATCAATAATAAAATTCTCAAGGGAAACCAAACTTTCCATACTAAGAGTACCTGAGGTAAAGAGGTATCTTATCTCGGATAAGGAGATGTTTTTCTCAATTCTTGCAGCCATGTTGTGAGCTTCATTGAGCGTCCTTGGGGCCCTCTTACTAAGGGGAAAACCCAGATGCGCCAAAAGTGCATGGGTATAGAGATGGACAAGGTAATTCTCTTCAGGATGATGGCTTTCAGGAATTTGATACAACATGTTCTCAAACCTATCCTGGAAGTTTCTGACAGTTTCATCCTCATCTTGCTTTATATGCTTGAGTCTTTCTAGTAGTATTGGGATGTCTTCCAACTGAATACCCCATCTCCCGAGAAAGGTTTCTTCAAATTGCTCCATAGTTTGAGATGCTGGCATCGAGTAGGTTATCATAGCACTCTCTAGCGTTGCAATAAAGGCTGACAGAGAAAAGTTTCATGACCAAGTCTTCAACATCATCAGCGATAGGGTGGGATAGAAAGAAATCCCAGAAGTTTCTCATGTGTTAATCGGCTCTCTCCCTATCACCACCAGTGAATCTAGGGAGCAAATTTTTGTATTCAAGGGGCATTTGTTGAGGTTATCCCGGGATCTTACTCATGTCTAAAGGCTTGTAGTTTCCCGGATCCCATTGAGAAGTCATAGTTGGCTTCATCATTAGTGGAGTCGCCAGATAAATTTCTTGAAATTATCAAAGAAATAAGGGAATCACCCTTAGTGGAGTCGCCAGGTAAGCTTGTAAGAAAAAGATTCTTTGAGGAAAGGCTTTATCGAAAAAGTGTCGTCTTTGAGGAGAATTGACTCAGTGTTCCCCGACAACGGCGCCAAAATGTTATCGCACAGTTTGTAGTTAAGGTAAAAGATGCATGAAAGAAAGGCAAACAGGCATAACTGAGACTATCCTACTACTGTCACCTCAATACGATAGCTCTTTCTGTATAGGGTGGTAGGCCCAGGGGAGACGTCCCCGATGACTTGGGGTTTTGAGAAGCCAAAGGGTTGAAAGGCTGAGTATAATATTCCCCCTCACAAGTCACCACCGATTAGAAAGTCTCGGCTAATCAACCAATAAAGATAAGTAATAACCAAAAAAGTGTACTTGCCCGAGACAAAGCAACAAGGAAACTATACATGTGCAAGATTACTTGCTGGTTAGTACTTAATATAATCAAAGACTTTCTGATAATAAGCAATTGACCAATAATTTTGATGAAGTAAATCAATGTTTATACAATAGCAATGATTACAATATATATCACTTCTCAATAAATGCTAATGAACCTTCACTATAAGCAATGGCAATTTATCATCAATGTAACAATACTAGAAGCAACGCCTTAGCCAATCACTCAATTGCTTTAAAGATAAATATATGCTGCAAGGTATAAATATAACACAAGTAGATAATGGCAGCAATCGGGTTAGTAAGTGTTAGTCTAAGCTAGGGTTAGAATGAGTTAATGATTGTTCAAGAATATTTAGAAGTTGTGTGTGATCAAGGTACTCAACACAAGAAGTCTTAGATCAATGCGTTATTAGGGCAAATGGAGTCAAAATAGCTACAAATGTTGAAGGGCCGAAATGATAGTGATATGGCTAGAGATAAGAGGGTTAGATGTTGAACTGTTGCTAAGGCAAGGCCTCAACAATGAAACCCTAGGGGAGAAAGGCTCACTAATGTGTAGAAACCCTAGGCCTTAGTTTTTTCTCCTTCTTCTTTAGCTCATTAACAAGATAAAAACGGCTAGCTTGAGTAATAAATGCTATGGCTAAGGACAAGAGAGTTTAATGATGAAGTGTTGCTAAGGCAAGGCTTCATCAATCAAACCTTAGGGGAAAACGACTCACTAAGGTGTAGAAAACTTAGGCCTTAGTGTGTTTTCCTCCTTTCTTGGCTCAATGACAAGATAAAAATGGCTAGGCTAGAAGAGTAGAAGTAGAGTGTTGCTATGGCAAGGCTCTATGTAACTTCATCAAAATCAAAATGGCTCTTGGCTTAACTTAGTAGGGAGATGAAACAAGGACACCAACATGTGCTTGTCCCCTAGGGTTTAATTCAACAAATTATAATAACAAAATGCAAGTAAACAATACCATAACCATTCAATGAAGAAGTGTTTTGCAGAAATTCACTTACATTCACCAAGCATTCATATAGCCAAGCCCTAGTTGTAAACCTTCCACCAAGAAAATTCCAAAATAGCCAAGAAGGAGACTCCTTCAACAAGTGTGCATCAATTTTCAGCCAAAAACCCTAAAGTAGGGTGCAAATTTCAGACGTCACTAAGTGTGAGTGAAAGATGTTGTCTGAAATGAGAGTTTTAGCTCTCTACTTATACAGTACAAATGACCTTAATTAAATTTTAGGTCACCAAAAGGCCGACAAGGCCAAAATACCAAATAATACTGTTTTACATTAAATGTCATAAATTAAACCCTAATCAAGAAAAAGGAATATGTCATGCCCTTTCTAAGGTGACGGTAGCCCCTTTTAGGGTAGCATAGGCCTCCTGGAGCAAAACGCTAGCCCTCCTTGGGCCTCTCCAAGCTGCCACACGTGCCACAACTGCCATAACTGCCTCCCCAAAGCGTCCATAATGCTGGATGACGTCATGGGCATCCTGGGTGACGTCATGGGCCTTCCAAGGCCAACGTTCCAGTGGAGAGGGCATAACCCCCCTAGGTAAGGCTTTTCCAGGGTGCCTCTGTGGAACGTCCTCCTCTTCTCCGGTGCAAGCCCCTTTGTCTTGTCTCTGCCCCGTGCTGGGGTCTCAACATCCATCTGGCGGGCTCTTCAACCCCATAGAGGTTTGAACTAATCATCTCCCCATGTGTACCTGTCCAATATGGTACCCGTCCGTCGGGTATGATCCTGCACATCAACAGATATGCCCTCTATGGGCTCATAAGTCACAGGGATCATAACAATGTCAATCACATCCAATCATCAATTTTATTAAACATGTGCATAAAACCCTTTTTACCCAGTCAAGTGCTCAAAGACATTACACAAATCTGCAAGCCAAGTTTGGAGGAAGTGACAGGGCATCCTATTGGGCTAGTGTGGATAAGGGATTTTCTGACAAGGGTTGCAGTGATAGCAGGGAAATGCAAGGCTTACCTGTGGGTGCCTTTGTAGAAGGCGAGCTGCACCTGTCCTGGATGCAAATGTTTCCAAGCCCATTCATGCCTTTTATTCTTATTTCTTTATTTCTCTTTCTTTCAAGAAGCTAATCAGGGGACACTGCCCTGGCGTGGTGACCGGTGGTGGCAATGTTACACACAAGCACTTTCATGGAAATGAGAAGGTTGGCTCGTGACGAGACCCCCTTTCTCTTGGCCATGCAACCAAGAGCCACTAACCTGGCGTGGTAACCAACTGCTAGTAGTGTCATACCGCTAGGTGCCCATGGACCTAATAGGCTGGCTTGTGATGAGACCCCCCATCCTTTGACTAGGTCTTGTTTTATTATTTTTATGGGTCTCTCTTATTTCTTGCTGAGAAGCTTTTTATTGCTTTCTCAGGGATCCCTGGGCGAAGCATCTCGAGGTTTTATTTTTAGGCTTTTATCTTTTGCCAGCTGCTTTTACCTTCTGGGCCGTTGGCCCCTTCTTCCCACAAGGCAATGTGCAAGCCTTAAATGATTGGCCAACCCAATGCCCAGGCCAATGTAATGGGATGGATGAGCGGGAAGTAAGATGGAAAGTGGTAAGTATGACTTGAGCGGACGATGACTTTTCATGAATCCCCCCAGTGGCAACTCAAAACCTATGGGCACAAGCTTACTAGGGCATTCTGTCATTCCCCCCAGACATGGTTAGGTGGATAAGTATAAGATCGAAGCACTTGTTAGAAACAAAAAGAACTAGATGCACATATTCAAAGGTTTTGAGGATCAGAGCGACACATACCATGATGCCTAGACTCATTACCTCATGGAGCAAGATCCATCTCTGCTATAGGACCAAGTTGAGGTGATGGATGTTGTTGCTGCTGACAAAGTGGAGGCGCTGAAAGGGAGAAAAGACGGGCCCTCCAGGGCCATGCTCAAGTCGACCTGGCTCTTGGTACTCCATGTCTAGGACCTGTGGGCCTCGAGACATAATCTCCTTAGTTATCCCTAAAAGTGGGGGATAACAAGGGCTTTGGAGGCTAGGCACCCCACTTTTCCAGCTCAACGTTTCACTTATGAGGCTCAACATCACCCTAGAAGGGCATGACGTCACCCTAGGAGGTGTTTCCAAATACATATTAATTTTTATTATGTCAAAATTGAATTTTGTTGTAATTTGGTCAAGTCGGCCTTGTTTTGACCTAAAGATGAATTAAAGGTCAAAATTTTGTATAAATAAACATAAAGTACTCTCATTATACACATCACAACTTGTCATTTGAGACAAGATGTCTGAAATTTGCACCCTAATACGATTATTGGCTGAAATTGTGAGGCGTCACTCTTGTTTAAGGCTGATTTTTGCAACTTGGATCAATTTTGGAAGTTTTATGGTGATGTTGCATGTTATTCTCATGATTATTCTTCGTGCAAGTAAGTGAAATCTGCTTTTTGTCATCTATTGAATGGTTTATTGTATGGTTTTATTTGCTCATACAAGATTATTAAATTGCATGGTGTATTTAATGCTTGAAGTAAAAAACTTAAGTTGCTACTTTCTTGAGGAAGATTTGGATATAATGGATAATGGTTTGACTCCTTCAGAATTAAAATCAGATTTGGATTTTTCAGTTGAAAATGTGGCATCAGCTCACCAGTCATGAGAGGAATCAATTAGATGTCAGAAGAAGTCAGATGGAATTCTTGGGCCACACCCTCTTTATTTTTTAGAAATTGGGAAAATCAAAGGTGGAATATATGATGCAAGTTTGATGGAAAATCATAAGGATGATAAGGTTGATAATGATAAAGTAAAGTATATCATCCCTATGAACAGGTATGCCAAGCCTTTTAAGGAAAAATTAAGTTCAGAAACTTTTCACTTGGCACCTATGCAAAATCCTCAGAAATATTTTAAAGAGGATTATCCCAAGTGGCCTAAGGTTAGAAACAGGGATTCACATGTGTACATCAGAAATCAAGGTAAAGTGTATCAATCTTCTAGCAACTCTTCTCAGTCAGTGGGATGACATAAAGTCAGACATGCTAGTGAGAGGACTCCCCCTTGAAGTTTTTTTTCAACATGACAACTTGGTGTCCAAAGGGACACCCTTTGTAACGTATCTCTAACCCTTCCCCTTTATTTGAGTTTTGTATTATTTCATTCATTATGTAATTATGTTACTTAGATGATTCATTGTATCATAGTTTCATTTTGTAATTGTTGCACGATTGTTATTCCATTATTCCATCATTGTTTATAGCATTTTATGTATTCATTTTATACATGTATTTATGTTGGGTATTGGTGAGCACTTTGTTTTGTAGATTCTGGATTCTCGTATGCTCTCCTTCCCAAGTGAAGATCAAACACACGTCCCCATGTGGAGCCAGATGTTGACCACCTATTTCGACTATGGGGTCAACTCCATGTACCATGAAGATATGCACTTGATGGTGCTACCAAATTGAAGAATTATTGGTTCTACAAGGCAGTGTTGGCCTTCGACAGGTCTTTTTGTAATTGGAATTTCTGCTCCCCTGTGTGGGATAATTGGTCTGCATGGATCATAGTTTAGGTTAGTTGCTTAGGACTTTATCATTAGAGGAATCCCTTTCATCGAGCGTTTTTTTTCCTCAGGTTATTTATTTGGCCTAACCAGCGTTATTAATTTCCAATGAGTTTTTCACTCCCAGAATAATTCTCCAAAGTGGTGAAAGGTGTTCTAATGGTCGAACCCTATGGTAGCTAGTGTCTATGAATATTGTAAATGACCATCCTAGACATCTCCTAGAGTCTTGCGGAATTCTGTCGAGTCTAAAGTATTTTTTTTTAATTTTTTAAAATTACCTAGTTAATGGTAAATTTAATTAATTTTTGATAAAAAATGTAAAAAACTAGGTCATTGGGATTTTTGATAGGGGTATTTGTACTCAAAAGAAATGGAATGAGACCCCCTACACCCTTGGACCAAGTTTTATCTCAATTGGACACGTTTTGCTAGGTGTTTGTCTGTAATGTCCCGTTTTTCCTAGGCAGTCGGGATACCGTGATGGTTTATACAGTTTCCCGTAAACCATTAGACAGATGAGCTAGGGAAATGATACTGGTAAAGTCACTTTCGAATTATAAAGTGAAAACTTAGGAAAAGTGAGTTTATTATTATTAAACCCCTCTTTGAGGGCATTTCTCTCCAATTAATAATTAAATGAATATTTTAATGGAGAAAAGGACAAGTGAATGAATAAAAGGACGATTGAAGGGGAAAAAGGCATTATGGATTATTCATTTTTGAGAAATTGTTTTGGAGAAAGCTTGCGAGCTTGAGACGAGGGTTTCGAAACCCTTGGAGAGAAATTTCGGTTTGGAGGTTGAAACAATATCTTCCTAGCTGAAGATTGGAGAAGTCATCCGGGCTTCTCATTTGCAGACATTGGCATCTTGATTCGAATATCATCACTGAAGAAAGGATCTCATTTGCAGATAGTGGCCGGGTGGTTTGGAGAGCTCCATTGAAGGGAAAAATTTCGTTGCAGATTTGGTGAGAAGTGGCATTTTCTCCTTGGCACGAGTTGGTAGTTTGAAGAGCTTCTTGAGCTGGGCGCATTCCTCTTTGTCTAGCTGAGTTTGGACCGTTGGAGAGGGGTCGAGCCTCGAGCCTCTTCCTAGGCGTGGAGATCACTGCTGGTGTAATCTTGGGCGTGTCCTTGGCTGGCTATCATTTTGTCTTGCTGCCCGTATTCCATTTCCCTTAGCGCTGGGTGTATTCCTTCTTATTGCTGCGTGGAAGTAAAGGAAAGAGTGGAGGCAGGTTCGACCTTTGCTGGGAAAGACTCACACCACAGGGCGAGTATTAAAGTGTTGAGAGGTGATTGCTAGAGCAGCCCCATCAGCTGGCTGGGTGAATTGTGCAGAGGCCGTCCCAAACCCATCAAATCGTGTGGCAGACTTGGTTTCCTTCCATTGCTGCGTGTATGAAAAAGATCCCAGTTCAGGCCTCCATCATCTTATCCATCGTTGGGAGGTATTTCATGCTGTTTGGACTGTCATAAACTCAGCATTAATATTTAAATAAAATCTGTGTGCGTTTGGGTTAATTTGCTCATTCGAATGTGTTGAAGTTTAATTATTTGGTTCATAAAAATGTGACTTCTTTCTTCATTATTTTATGGGTTTATTTAAATATCAAAATAATACATTATGCTCTTCAATGGGGAGGTATAAGGAGTCCAAACCCATTAACAAATCAGCCAGCAAACAAGAAACAATACAGCTGTCCATTTAAATTCACCTACAGCAGTCAATTACAACAGTATGCAAAGTGTTTGACGAAAGTCCAACACCAAATTCAAGGGGGTTTTCTCAATTTTTCCAACTTAGAATATTTTAGTGGTATCAGAGCATGTTCTTGGCCAGCTGTGGGCGACATTGATGTCTAAGGAGGGGCTGCAGAACATCACTTATAGGCGCAGGAGGTACAGAAGCGTGGAGGGCAGAGAAGAAGAGATGGAGGGTACTCCAGGGAAAAATGCAAATCTGCCAGAGGACAGAGAGGATGGTTTGTTCAGAGGGCTTATGAAAGCCTTACAGGATATTGCAGAGGGCCAGAGAGAGACCCGAGAGTTCATGGGCAGAATCACAGGTTATGCTCTAGGGAGCAAGCACGGTGAAGAAAAGGGGGAGAGCAGC